>JAQIVZ010001193.1:0-38420 GCA_034700945.1 Arrhopalites spinosus
AAAATTACAATTTTGGTGCTCTTAGAAAACATCTTCTAAGCTTTGACGAGGGGAATTAGGTATTGACGCAGAGTGTATATAATAACGTTTGTAGATGGAAGAGGAAAGGCATCAATTGAAGCTTCAAACCGAATTCAAGGCACAACCAAATGAAGTTATTTACAAGAAGGCCTTTGAACCTGAAAAATCTTCGGTCCCTTTAGCGGAACCTATTGATTTACTCTTAAATACTGATCGAAGGGCTAATGAACGTGAAAAATATCAACAAATGATCAAAGAAAAGGAGTGTGAACTTGACGATTTACGTAGACAGGTATATTACGTTGTAGATTGTATTGTAATGTAGATTATACATACATACTTTTGTAGGTAGTAAGCTAGAGTATTTAATATTTTTTCATTTTAGTTTTATTTTGTATTCTGTAAGAATTATTTAATATTGTTCATTTTATGAATTTCTTTTGTAGGAAAAGGTTGTAAAAGAAGAGCGAGAGAAGAAAATGACACAAGTTTTAAGACAGCTGCTCGTGCATAAAGCAAGGCCTGCTCCAAAATCCCGACTATTCGAAGTACGAGCATCCGAGAAGCCTTTAACTGATCCGCATAGTCCAGCATTTGAACTGCTCCCTTCCCAGAGACGACCTCGAGTTTACAACAAAGAAAGTTAAAAAGTAATTTTAAGAGGCTATTCAACTACTTTTCCTTGATTTTCAAGTTCTTCATTTCTCTTGCACAAAAAAATTGAGATTGTGATTGTCCTAAGTAATCTTTTTTCTAACTGGACCAGTGTCACTGGTATACATTTTTTTACTTTAACGTAAATAGTAAATTTCATTACTTTCATTTCTTTAATTCAACCATTGTCCTTATCTTATATATTATTTCATTCTTTGTAAGTACACTTTTATTTAAGTATTTTTTAAAAAGGAAAAACTGCATATTACCAATGATTTGTATGCCTTTTATTGCATAATGGACCGTTGAAATTGTGAGTGCTTCTGGTGAACACGTTTTCGCAACATTGCAACTTTGATAGTAATTATTCAACTGTCCTATTTTCGTGATTCCAGTATCTTTGACTATGTTGTTATATTCTGGTACAAATGTACACACGAAATCGTATGTAGCCCTCAACATCGTATAATTATATGCCGTAGTCAATCATTTATTCGTGTCATGAAAATCGCTGCCATTCATGCTTATTGAAATATTTGAGGACCATTAGTTTTAAAACCCAATACAAGTATATTACAAATTGTAAGCCTACGACGAAGCTTGGGCTTACTAAGTATTCATTAAGGACTTTTAATTAAGTGTACCATTAAGAAAAAAAGTACCAAAATGCTAAGAATGGACGGAAATCATAAATAATTTTTTTATAAATTTTGTATTCAATGCGACACGAAACCCGTTATACTTGTAAATTATACTAGAAAGTAAAAAAAAAATCAAAATATTTTGGGACTAATAAAAATTCGATCCTTTTGTAAAATTGAACCAATATTCAATCAAGAGTCCTGAGGGATTAATACATGCCATGAAAACGCATTTCCATCCGATTTTTATACTTATAAACTTTTCATTTAATATGTACACTTTGAATTACAATATCATATTTTGACTACATTTATTTTAGCCAATGAATCGATAATATTTTACATTTTAGATGAATTTGACTACTCAAATCTAAAACATTCTGACTTTAAAGGATTATATATTTTCTTTTTTACGTTGTAACAGCTACTAGGCTTATTCACTCAGCATACTTATGTTTGATGTCCTTCCACAGTTTCTGGAATTAAGAATACATTATAAAAAATGAGTAAAAAAGTGTACTAAAGACAATACATTACAATTTTAATAAAGTAAATTATAGTTTACACACCCCTTGGTTCACCGTGTAGAAGATGGTCTTTGTACCGTAATCTAGACCTCTTTCAAAGAAGAAAGCTCCCACTACACAGGCGAGGGCAAAGGTTGAAGTACGTCGAAACACACTACGGAAAGCAACGTCAACGAAACCCATTCTGCAAATATTTTGAAAACTTTAATTAAAGCACAATAAACTTGTGGTACTTATGTATGTTGGGATTGAATATAAGTAGTACAACTATCTTCTGTATTTGATAAGATTACTAATGAACCAAACAGACAAAGAATTATGAGGTTTACAATTTATTTAACTATTTTTGATACCTGAAATTGGAAAGGAGCTCCCGAACGCTCTGAAAATCTTCAAAATTTGTAAAATTTTCGAAAAATTTGGAAAGTTTGACTCGAGCCGCGAAGAATCAATCCCCGACATTGACAAAAAAGAACCATCGAAAAGTCAACGGATATTATTTTTCATTCTTTGAGAGAATAGAAGAATTAAGTTTCTTGTCATTGTTTGTCTAATTTGCTTATGCATTCCTTTGTACTTTAATGCTGGACGTCAACCTATAATAGTATTATTACTTTGTTCCCCATCATTAGAGGAGTCAGTACAAAAACAAGTAGAATATCAACAGTATTAAGTAACAAGTCCGTTAAGATTCTTAACTTAAGAAGATATAATGTCGACGGAAGCAAAAGTGGTAAGCTGACAATGTGATGTGATAATAATTATTGTGAATCATTTAGTAAATTTTGCATTTTATAAGTTATGCTTTATTTTAACTTTTGTATGTATCTTTCACAGTCTGAATCATCAGGATACGTTGGATTCGCCAATCTACCCAATCAAGTTCATAGAAAGTCTGTTAAGAAAGGGTTTGAATTCACTCTCATGGTAGTTGGTAAGTGATATAAGTATTTATTGTATTTGTTATATTTGGTCTTAAAGTAGGAATGTTCATGTAAAATATTTTAATCTTTTGTAGGAGAGTCGGGTTTGGGGAAATCAACTCTGATCAACAGTCTATTTTTGTCTGATTTGTATCCTGATAAAAAAGTGCCGGATGCTAAAGGTAATATCCTTGAGCATTTCGGGAAACCAGGGACAAGAAATGGTGATGATATCAACTCACATCGGTTGCTAGGTTGTACGCAATTTAAACTCAATATTATGCATGAGTCCTCTTCAAATTGCATGCCTTTTCTCAATCAATTCATATATTCTATCTATCAAGATAAGACTTTTTCAATTCTTCCTATTGTTTTAAGTCTCTCATTTTATTTTTTTACTGTCCATTCTGGCATGACATGGATTCAAAAAAAAAAAAACATAACTCTGTAGGTACATCGTTGATGGTTGATATTGTTCAGAATTTCTCTCGTACTCTGAATACAAATAAATCTTTCTATACTCTTCTACATTTGCTTCCTATACTGTATGTATAGGCTATACACAATGCAGACAAAATAAAATTTTATTTTATATAATATGCGATTTTGAGTTCTCAGTGTATAATTGTATAATAATACTCAAATATCTAGACAAATATCAGCAAAATGTTCGAATTAATGCGAAAACGGTTGAGATTGAAGAACGTGGTGTCAAACTTCGACTGACGGTCGTAGATACCCCTGGGTATGTATTGTAGATATTTTGCAATACTTATACATTTACTGTTTAATAGTTGTTCTTATATTATGTATCAGTTTCCAATATCTTTTTAATAACACAATGTAATGTTTATCCATAGATTCGGTGATGCTATCGATAATACGGACAGGTATTTCATTATAAATATTTACTAAGCAGTTGTGTATGGACTACAAAAATTTATAGATATAAAGTAAAATGTGAACTATTTTTCGTTTTTTTGTAGCTTCAAGTCTATAATAAAGTACATTGATGACCAATTTGAGAAATTCTTTCATGGTGAACGAGGCCTGAATCGTCGTAATATCGCTGACAACAGAGTCCATTGTTGCTTCTATTTTATTTCTCCCTTTGGACATGGGTAAGTCTTACATTTTAACTTTATTTTTAAAGTAAGTTTACTTGGAATGGCAGTGAGGTTAGTGAGGAAGTTATGAATGCGAAAGTATATAACAATATTGTGGAATTTGATTCTAGCTTGAAGCCTTTTGATCTCGAATTTATGAAACAAGTGAGTCAATAATAATATAGGATCGATTTTTAATTTGTTTTAGTTATCTGTTTATTTTATTAGGTAAATTTTACTAAATGATTTCCATGTATGACACACACGCTTTAAACCAACTAATTAATTTTTTTGTTCGTTTTTTTTTGAATGTAGCTACATAATAAAGTCAATATCGTTCCTGTCAGTAAGTGAATATTTATTATGTTTGACAATAATATTTTTGAGTTAACGAAAATTACACATGTATTATTATTAAATTATAGTTGCCAAAGCTGATGTTCTTACAAAAAAGGAAGTTGCTGATCTTAAAGCAAAGGTCAGTATTGACTAATTCTGAATTAGTCGTTGAATTTTCGTTTAATAAGTAAAGCACATTAGTAGAGTGGATAATGTGGATATATATATGAGATCATGATTTTTAAAGAGCTAATATAATAATAATAGTGAGACTGTTCACTTGTGTCCTTCTTTAGGTGATGCAAGAAATTACATCCAACGGTATTAAGGTATATTCTCTTCCCGATGTGGATGAAGACGAGGACGAGGAATACAAAGAAGAAGTTCGTCAGCTTAAAGCTGCCATGCCATTTGCCGTTAGTGGGAGTACAACATTTATTGAGGCAAAGGGGAAAAAAGTTCGGGGACGCTTGTATCCGTGGGGTGTAGTAGAAATCGAGAATCCTGAACACAGTGACTTTGTCAAACTCAGTATGTTGTGTAACCTTTCAATTGCATATTAACAATTTTAAATTAATTTGTCTGACCTGATTTGATCTGATCGATATAAAAAATAAGACATGAATGATTCTTGTTCACAAGAAAACTCGTCTCACAGTGAACCGAAAAAAGTGTTTTTTATTTATTTAATCAACAAAGTGTCATTTTTTTCAAGGCCATATACACTCTATGCGCCAAAGAAGAAAAGGCTGTTGGCAGAACAGGGCATAGAGTGTAATATGGCCTTGATTTTTTTATATCTGAAGAAAGTCAAAACAGATTATTACTTCATAATTTATTGCTTTGTATTTACTATTTATCACAAAAAACTAAACATTTTCATTTATTTTAACTTACCTAGGAACAATGCTAATAACCCATATGCAAGATTTACAGGAAGTGACACAAGAGGTCCACTATGAAAATTATCGTCTCCAAAAAGTAAGGAATAATCTGAGGGAAACTGTGTACTGTCATAAACTCATTTAACTTTATTACATTTTGTGATTACAGCTAGCAGCCGAGGCACGAGCTTTTATTGTTCCAAGTGGGGTAGGAGGTAAAGGTAGAAATAATTTTTCAATTATTACATACACCCATACTCCATACCCATATATATATACACTTAAGTAATTTTTTTTACAACTCTAGCTGGAGTCAAATCAGAACTTATTTTGGATGAGAAAGGCGCTGTTGCTAACAAAGATGAGATGAAAAGAATTCTTCAAGAAAAAGAAGCGGAATTGCGAAAGGTATATAATATGGAATAAGAAATGAAAGAAATGATTTTAAATAGAATTTGGGAAATGATGTTGTATTACTTACACAAAAAATTCTTTTTTTGAATTTAATTGTAGATGCAAGAAATCATGGCCAAAATGCAAGCTGAAATGCATGTTCAAAAAATGTAAACTGACATTAAAACTACCTTTCTACTTCTTTTTGGCTCAACTATTGTATTTTCCTTCAAACATACCTATTCTGCTAAATCAAGATCTGTCATCTTTAAGATTTCCAGATTTGTATTCTTCACTCGTCTTTTTTATGTATTATCTGTAGTTTTTCAAAAACATAGATGAAATATTAGGCACTACCTAATAGGTAGTCAAGTATTATGGTATGGCGATATCATATCTCTTTTCAGTCCTATATATGTAAGCTAAAAAATAAAAAACTATATAAAAACGCTACAAGAAAAGTGAAAACTATGAAGCATGTTATACTAGGTCAAGACTGTAAAATTCTCGTGTGTCCTTACGAAATGTAACCTACCTGATGATGACTTCCAATTTCATTTATGTTCCTCTCTTCGCTGATTTAAAAATATTCGTTGATAGCAAGTAGCTTCCTATAAAATATAAATATGGAGAGATTATTTAGAGGGGGCCAAAAGTGCCAAGACATAATGTAGAAGTAAAAAAAACAACATTCACGTGAGTTTATTTTGGAACTTATTCTCCTTTCTTAGTTTTATAAAAATATAAAATTTTATAATAACATAGTATACTTTATGTAGGTATTTAATAAATTTTATGCAATTTTTACTTGAAACTTTTATAGTCATGCGTGTGAAATTACACTTGTTTTGTTGCTTTCATTGCACTGTTGTACAAATTTGTCAATTTACTTTAATATTAGCTTCATGTCTCTCTCTCTTCATAAAGAGTAATAACAATTACAATTATCCAGTGTGGTCCATTTATTTGTGATTTATACAGAAGTATATATTTATTATATTTATACACCACATAAACAGTCCATGTCATTGTCTACTATTTAGTTGTATAAGTAAATTTATATGATCATGCCAGCATATCGCTCAATACAAATTTTCTTCTAGAGTTACTTTTGTAGTAAAGCTAGAATTTATACTTAATCATACTTTGTGTAAGTACGACTACAAATAATTTATATGAAATGTTGCTCGAGTGTGTAAAACTAGTAATTTTTTGCTTGTTGCTCATCCTTTTTATAATGTAGTTCATAAATACTTCCTATTGTTATAATCTATAAGTAATAAATAAAATATATTGTATAGAATCCATACATTTTATCTACACGATAGATTCTGATTTTATATGGGGACAACAAAAGTTCATAAAAATTGATTTTTAATTTATGAAACAATTAAGAACTAAATCAAGAATAATTGATTGGTTTTTTGCGATTCTGGAATTTTTTTTTGCCAGAATTGTATATGGCATATTTTATAGTTTGTGTAAAATAATTGTAGTAAAAATAACCCTACTTACACAATTGTAGTATGTAAAATAGTACATGAGTACATGCTTGATACGATGAAAATAAAAACACGGCCAAAGAACTTTGATTTTTTTTGTTTTGCTTTCTCTATGTATTTATTGCTTTTTTGGCTCGTCTATTCATCAAGGCATTGTCTTAAACGATGATAAACTCTCCAAAGTACCAAAATTAAGAAGTACAAGTCATTGCGTATGCTTAGTCTAATTATTCTCTTCAATTGTATTTACTATGCACGGTTTTGTAAGAATATAAAAATCGACAATCAAGAGTTTGTGGTCTTGTTTTACATCTGACATCGAATTATAATACCTATACGTATAACACAAGCCCGTAATACAAAATATAGAATACACTAATAATTTACCTTGATTCGTTATTTATTTTTAAAAAGATTGTAAGTATAAGTTAAGTAGAAATGCACAAGGTTGTAGATTTATAAGTTTTAGAGCCTTGGAAATGCAGAGATTATACCCGACTCTTCAGTGCAATAAGCATCATGCAAAACATTACTAGTTTATAAGAAGTAGAACTTAGAGTAAAGAAGATCCTCTGACATGACTGACATGAGAATGGTACCGGGGTCATGGAGAAAAAAGAAAAGAAACCACAATAAATACTGCTAAAGAATGATTGTTGATTTTTCTACAATCCCTTGATGTGGCAGTTTCGCAAGAGATTAGGATTAAAAAAAATTACAAGTAACTCCTTCAAGAATTGTTAAATTTTAAAACTCTAGTCATAAAGGTTTTTTTACAAATAAGAAAAAATTGTCAAGTTTTAATAAATAATATTGCTTTACTTAATATTAGGTGAACGATTTATAAAAGGACGAGTAGAAAAAAATTCCTGAAAATCACTGTTGCACATCATCACATTTGACATGAGCCTATTGTTTCTGTAAAACTTTTGGTCGCTTTGAGAGTTGAGCACGAGGCTGAAAACGAGATGAGGCCATTTGACCGATTGGAGTATTCGTTAATCCTGGAAGACTGGATTTAATATTAGCTTGAAAATCTAGGGGTGACAATTCAACATCCTATGAGGAAGAACAAATAAAAAAAAATACAAATTAAGCAAAATGTTCCGATTTAAAAATTAGTTCCATAACTCAAATAAAAAATTGTAATGAGATTATTTTACCATATTACTATCCTTGAAATTAAATCTTTTGAGATTTTTATTCATATCACTTTTACTACTGGTAGCACTTGTCAAGAATGCGAGGTTGCCTTCACTGGTTGATGAAGTACCCAAAACTTTTTCTTTACTTTTGGACAGGGCACTATATGATTTTAAGTTTGATTTACTGGCAGTAGTTTGAATATTATCAGAAATGGTCTGACTAGAAGATTGTGAAACAGTTTTTTTCTTAAAAGTAAATGTAGGTTTTGAGCTACCGGCAGTCAAGTCATTTGCACTCTTAGTACCAGTCTTTCGAAGAGGTGAAATTTTATTTGGAGCACTTTTGTTATTGTGAAAAGGTTGTAGTACTCCAATGTCTCGATCTACTTCCGGTGTTAATATAATAACACTGTCATCTGGATTAGTATAATTTCCAGAATTACTATTATCAACTACAGGAGAAGCATTTGTTGGTCTTTTTCTTTTGGGTATAAATGACGTTGACTTTTCTGGTACTTCGGAACAGGAGGTTATAGGTGTGATTTGATCACTTAGTGCTTCAACTTTAATTTTTAAAAGACTGTTTTGATTATGTAGCTCCTCATTATGTTTTTTCAGTTTTTGAATCTCTCGAAGTAAATCCCTGTTTGAATTTTTGATTCGTTCTCTGTCTCGACTAATCTCCTTGACTTTACCTTCTTGTCCCTTTAGTTCTCTGAAATCATAGACAAATATGAATCATTTCACAATACTAAATGGTTAAATTATTGAAGTAGTAAGTTACATATTTAATATGAACAAATAATATAACAAAAATTTACCTTGCTAAAACCACTTTCATATCTACAAGACATTGGATTGAGTTTTGGGTTAATGGCCAGTTATCCAGCTCTTCCTCAATTTCTTGACTACTTGCATCTACACATTGTTGAATACTTTGCAAAACCTTTAGTTTATTATTTGCTTCACTGAGTTGTGCTTCAAGATTATTTGCATGGAGTTCCAAACTTTCCTTCAGTTGGCACTGAAACATGTATTTCTCAGATCTCCTCTTTTCCGTTAAAAGTTTACTTCTCTGAGATTCTAAATCTTCCCTACGAAAGAAAAAATGCAAAGAATACACATTTTAAAAAAAAGCTCAGAACTTTTGTAACTTTAAAAAAAGGAAACACCCATTATTAACTTAGACTATTAATAAACAAAACAAAAACTAAAATCAACCTTATGATAAGGTCCTTCATAAGGACTTCTTATCTATGTAAGTAAGTAAACTTTTAATCATTTGAAGAAACAAAAATAGTTACGTGGTATTTTTGAGCATCGTCTCCAACTCTGAGGATCTCCTTTCTAGGTTACCATTCTTTAGTCGAAGTTCACGAAGTATTGGTTCATGATCACAAGGAACTGTCGTTGAAGAGTCATCCAATATAGAGTCGTCAAGTATATTGGGAAATAACGGTAGACATCGACCTTTTGGCACATCCTTTCGACAACATGGACATTGTTTACTTGTAGGCATCGTACCCCTTTATAAAAACATTTAGAAAATGACCATCAACATTTTATCAGAGACATAATATAATATACGCATTTAACCATTCAACAATTTCAATTGTAGTTTAAATACTTACTTTAACCATTTTGATATACAGTAGTCATGAAAAAAGTGTCCACAAGGGACGGCTGAAACTTTTGCCTCTTGACCAGCATTTTGTACGTCATCCACTGGAGTCTTTATCAAGGAGTCACTACAAATTACACAATAGAATCCCATTTTATTTAAAATTAAAATAAAATGCCTTGGCTAACTGACGAAGGACCAAAAACTTTTTTGAATTTGTCATAGAGTATTCAAATTTCAATGCCCGGGAATCGATGGCCCCCAAGGCCCCTTTGTTCGTTGTTTTTTTTAGATAATTTTGAGTCACTTCATTTACTCAATTAGTTGTCAACTTGTAAGATAATTAAAGCTAATCTGGTATTCGTGCGGTCACTTACATGGCTCTCCTGACCTGTACAATATGTGACAAGGACTTGTGTCTGCCGTCGGAAGCTGGACAAGAGGAAACAAATGATACCAATGACATTCCTACTGCTGAGACTGATAATAGTAATTTACCGAGTAGTTCAAGAGGTCGATCAAAACAAGTCAACAAAAAAGCAACTTTTGCCAGGCGAAAGACCGCCTTGTCAGCTACTGCAATACCGACTGATATAATATGTAGTCCTTGTGGTCATCTGTTTCACACCAAATGCCTTCAAATTCACATATCTTCCCACAAGAAGTAAGTGCCCTTTCATTGTGTAGTCATTTATATATATGTTTGTTCTCTTAATGTATTGCAATGTTACAAATACGGAATCCTCTTAATACATTCTACTTACATGTATGAATTTGTTTTAGTCAAAAGTGTCCGAAATGTTCTAAGTCAATCCCCAGTACCAAGATTATCAAACTTTTTCCAACGATTGGTCGAGTCGAAGTAGGACGTATTGCTTCTCCAGATCCCGTTGATGGTCTTACAGTGAAACAGCCTAGAATTTCAGTAATGGACCGACTTATGACATTCAATCCTCAGCCATATGAAGGAGATAGTTACTCTGAGCTCAAGGAAAGTCACACAAACTTGATGTAAGAATCTCAATAACATTTAATTTGTGGATGGATGTAACCAGCAGTATAAAAATTTTACATTTCTCATAATTGTTGATGATTTATTTGAGTCTCAAAACTGTGGAATTGATTTCTGGTTCTAGCACTGACTACGAAGAGCTTCAACATAATGTCAATGAACAAAAAGATGCCTTACTAATACAAGATGCGACTCTATCGAGTCTACAGGATTTGAAAAATATTCTTAAACAGTGAGACCATATTCCTTGAAATTTGTAAATTTTGTTGATACTGGATTAAAATGAATGGCTGTAAATAAGAATGATTTTGTTTTGTTTTGCTTTAGGGAACTTGAAGAACTCAGAGTGTTACAACCTGGTAAATTTATAAATGTTCTATTACCGATTATGTCAAATAACTGGAGGTGCATAAACTAAATAATTGTACATTTTTTTCCATATTTATTTTAGATTCCAACAAGAAGATTACACGAAAACGTAAACTAGGACCTGCAACCTAAATAATCTTGGATTTGTGTGACAAAATCATCCAGTACAATTCATTTTATCCAAGTACTTGTTCAAGATTCTTGGGGATCACAAGAATTCATTTTTGTCATAATGTCCCGTCAATTTTTTTGCCTACTGTTGTTGTAACTTAATATTGGCTATGTACACATAGTGGTATGCTCATCTATATAATTTTGATACACAACTTAGAATTTTACATCACGATGGTTTATTACCTGAATTATTATAAAAGTCAAAACGAATCTGTATGTTTATAGTCCAGACTTATACCAAATGGTTATTCATCGAGACACTTAGCACGAGCTGTTCTTCTGCACGGACTATAAGCATACAGAATTATTTATAAAAGTTTACAATCTACTTACATCATGTACTGTTGTAAGTTATTGTAGTTTTTCTTCTTCAAAGAACACAAAGTTCATTTCATTTGTGCCTTGAGTCTACAACGCTGTCGGTAGACTATTAACTATACGTGTATTAGATTATCGAAGCTAGAAATAATTTAAACTGCTATCCTGTACTCAACATTTTCAACACTTGTGTGTTTGTAAGTACTGAATGAAAATAGTATGCTTGTATATATTTTTTTGGAATGAAAGGTACTTTAGACTTTAGCAATAAATACAAATGCTCTGAGAGCCTCGTCCTCTCTTACTTTTTTATGTCTCATCATACATACAGAGTGTTCAAAGACAGTCAAATAAATGTTCATTATTGCTAATTATGTCGTCGGGAAATATATTTCTTTTAGCATAAATTATTTTTACATATTTTTTGCAATCAAATCAGTGTACTCGATCATTTTGATGGGCATAGACAAACTTGGGCTCAAATCAGAAATTCAAAAAAATTCGTCTCTTTTTTTTCTGAGAAATTCCATTTATTTTATTTTTAATAAATAATTATAAAGCAGTACTTTCTGGTCGTGGGGTTTAGTTGCATTGTTATTCACAGTCCTCAAACTGAATAAAAGATGGAGTGTGCGATTTGTATGGACCTTCTCAGCATGCCTGCTGAAGACCGCCTTGAAAATGGTCCAAATTTTAATTTAGAGGCCTTGTCAAACCATTCAAGTCCAGCATCTTTACAGAAAACTGCATTCTACAAAAGCAGGTCATTCAGAGACCTTAGCTGTACTTTATGTGGTCATCTTTTTCACACAAAATGCCTACAAAATTGGTTTTTGAGGTACGTTGGTCTTTGGTTTCTCTTCCACAGTTATGTTGTTTTGTAATGTCATATCATGTGCTTATAAAGAATAAACAATGATGTAAGTACATACGTAATGGTGATAATATATTGTTTTTGATTCTATTTGTAGCAACAGAACGTGTCCGAATTGTCGAAAAGATATACCTGCCAACAAAATCATTCAAATTTCTAGACCGGAAGAGGAAACACTTGATGGAGACTCATTTCATCCCCCCTTGGTGGACCTGGATGTGTGCTTAAGTGACAATCTGGCCGAATTGATGGATCAAAATGGAACCCTCATGTATAACAACAATTCTAACATTATTAGCCATGATAAAATTATTTTTTTGATGTAGCAAAACATGTAACTCCTTACTTAGATATAGTCATCGAAAGATGTTTCTTTATGTAGATTATGCATGTCAGGTTACATTCATCTCAAATGATTATTGCTGTGTTTCTAGTATGGACTACAATCTGTTGAAGGATGAGTATGTGACTGACAAAGAACAAATTGACTTTGTAACCGGATGCATCAATGAGTTAAAACTAGAGATTGAAAAGATGAGATCGTAAGTAAAAGAAATGTTTTTGTCATTCGCACTACTTCTTGCCCAGTTTCAATACTACTTGAACGTATAGAGGTATAAATTGGACCATTTCATATTATCTTATTCTTTCTTTTTCAGTGAATCCGAAGCTCTGAAAGAAGTTCAACTTGTGAAAGGTACATTAATCCTTACAAATTACAATGTATATTATTTTATGATAAACTACACACGTCCATTGTACCATATTATTGTGTAATGTTTCAGCATGTTATATTGAAGCAGAATTATAATCTCTTTTTGAACCCTTGTTTACCCAGGAAAACGACGAGGTGGCAAACGTAAATGCTCAGAGGAAAACTTGCCTTAAGATTGTTCGTAATGGGAGAGAGTGGTTATTTTATGTCATAGGCCTCTCTCTACTCAAATAAACTCTACAAAATGCACGAGATTTAATCGTCAAATGATATAATATTTGTACAATATATTTTTTAATATTTGATACACTATTGATAATTACAGTTGGAATTTGATCTTACGTACTGTAATTTTTTCAAAACATAATACAATATGCACTTTATGACAATTTGTAAGCAATAATACGAAACTTACATAACAAGTCCTACAAAAAAAACATTGAATAAATTAAATACAAAAAAATTTTATGTCCTATCTTTTGTAGAAAGTTTATTCTCAAAATCTTCTACTCCTACATAATCTGAATAGTCCTCTTTATCTCCTCCTTCACGTGTCTTCGTACTTTCAATTAATGAATCTTTCGGCAACTCTTTTATTGGTAACAAGTCTCCCCATTTACTTCTTCTAGCAGCTTTATATAAAGCACTGCAAAAAATTCAAAATTAATTTGTATAGGTAAATCTGGTAAATGCATACAATATAAGTACAAGTACTTATAGTATAAGTCTTGTACATATAATACTTTCCTTGGTACAAATCAGAAGTAAACAGAAACACAAAACATACGTAACAATTTTAGGGAGTATCATTAAACTTACCGAGAATTAGACTTTCCTCTCGAGAAACTAACTTCACATAATTTACCATCTGGCATGCAGAGATTACACATTGAAACATGTTTCTTATTCTTGGGTGGAGTAACAAGTCTTGGCCAAACTTCTTCATCTGGATTTCTTAATTCTATACAATCATCACAATAAAGAGATAGTCAATAGATGAAAAAACGAGCTCTTCGAATATTTATACAATAAAACAGATTATTTAAATGAAACTAACCTTTTTTAAAAACTACATATGAAAATATCTCCCCTCGTACTTTGTCTACAGCAAAAGGGATTAGGGGTCGATACTGAACATGGAATCTACAACGTCCATCTGGGTCATTCAATACACGTGGGCAAAGGTAATCATGAGGACACTAAACCAAGAATTCAAAAGAGTAAAAATACATTTATTCCAAAAATGATTTTGATTTTTGACAATTAATCCAATTCATGTGTATTGTATATAGATGAGTCCTTACCGGACTAAAGACATGGCCATTCGCCTCCGACTTTGTTCGACGATCTAATTTCAGTACAAATTCCCTTGCTTCAGTAATCAACTATATTTTTTGAAAAAATAGAAAATTTTACTGTTAATATCTCTAATATTTTGCATGTTTGGGGGAGTTTTCACAATCACATTTTTCTTAAACGTACAAAAGAATAATAATATAATAAATGTTAATTTTATTTTTTTCATTTTATTTACTAATACCTTCATGCCTGTTTGAGTTCCTCGTTCAACAATAACCAAATATTTGGCACATTTCCGCCACAGTTGATTTATAGTTTTTATTCTATCTGTCATAGAGGGTAGATCTAATAAGGAATAGGCTGAAGTGACGAGATCATAAGATTTCTGAAAAAAACAATTATATATGAATATGACATCTTATTTTCAAGTTTTATAACTACAAAAGTAAACAAGATGATAAAAATAACAAGGAAAGTGAGAATCTAGTACGCACTTGTTGGGACTCTGGCAAAAATTGTCTATAGAAGGTATTAGGGAAAATAAGGGGTCTTTCTTTATGACAGCCTCTCAGAATGAGTTCAGAGATATCATTCATGTCCCGAGAAGCATCCACACAAAAATGTTCTTTTAATGATTTATTCCACATTGCTTGAGCAGCCCTAGATTGTTCAAGAATAGAAAGTCATGAAATAATTACTTTTGTGTCTTGATTTTGTAAATAAATAATATTGTAGCGTAGTATGTATATTTTTATATAAAGATGAAAGAAAAAATATACCAAAGAGAAGTACTAAGTCCGGAACCAAAATCCAGGAAGGAATAAGGTTCAAAGTCAGGATCACGTTTAGAAATTTCAGTAAATATTTTATATAATGCAGCATACTCTGGAGCTGCTCGACAAATAAGATATTGTAAACATTCCGATTCTTCATACTTGATGGGCTCCCAGTGATATATCAATTGTCTCAAAGCAAATTTAGTTTGTTGAATATGTTTACTATTTAAGGATACTTGCTGTTCTTGAGTTAAAAAACGCTCTAAAACTGCATCCTTTTCTTTTATCTTATTCTCAACTTTTTGTGCAAGTGAACGATAGTCTCTATGTTCAATTGGTAGTCGACGAGAAATTAAATATTCGTCGAAAGCTTTTGCCTCAGTTTGAAGTGATGGTAACCCTTCTCCTGTCAAAGAAAGTTATGTAGTCATATCAAATTGACTTTTAGTCATAAATTATGATTCATAATATTCATATTTATAATTAATCATATCAGATATTATTTTTAAAAATATTTGACTTTATACTTGAAAGAATTAGTTCAGCAGCGGCAGAAAACTCTGCAGGAAGAACAACTGTGCCCCTTAGTTGTGCTCCGGGATGCTTCTTTGCTTTAAATTTGGGATCACTCATTTCCTCCACGGCTGTATCCGCTACATCAATCCATTTTTGTGAGTAGGGTTTTATCATAAGCTTTAAACACAAAGTACAAAAAAATGGTCATTACAAATGATTACTTGGCATAAAATACGAAAATAATTTTTGATGTTTACCGGAGATGATGTTGACAAGCTTCTTGACGACTGTTGTTGTCCATATTGACAGAATACACTCAAGATTCGACACCCCTTTAAACCCTTTAAAAGACTAGTAGACATTTCAGCACTAAACATGATTACTGACAATAATAAAAATGAAAAGTAAAAAAATTATTTATTCCAATCGCACATTTTGCCTTGATTCAAAAAATATTGCCGCTCGATTGTGTTCTCTATGCTCATGCTCAGAAAAAGTCATTCCGATTTTGTTTTGCTGGGAGTGCTTTGTGCTAAAATTGTGAAAAAAACATTTAATTGTTTAATTGTAGAATAAAAAATTAAAGTTTGAATTTAGTCAAGCCGATTAGATAATTACAAGGGGACATTTGCTAAATCGTATGTCAATCCAAAATCTTAATACTTTCGGTAAGTTTTTGTTTCATTTCTGTCAATTTCCTTGGCTCATTCCACGACCTTCCATATTGGTTTATTGCGTCATGACGCATTGATCAAAAAGAGGAAAAGTTTTTGACATGTTGATTTTTTAAAAAAAAGAAAAACTCAAACTATGCTTTAAATGGTATTTTAATATAACTCTGAATTGTTTTGTTTAAAATTATAGACCCTTTTGCTGATGCAATCAAGGGCTCCGAAGAAGGGGTGCAAGATGGTTTCGTGCACATAAGAATTCAACAGCGAAACGGTCGTAAAACGCTGACAACTGTCCAAGGACTCAGTGCAGAGTATGATCTAAAAAAAATTGTTCGAGCCTGCAAGAAGGTACTTGAAAATTTCAATTCAATTAATTTTAATCAAAGTCTTAATTTTGTGTGTGTGTACAAGTAAATTATTAAATTTCAAACATAATTCTCTTGTACTGCATTATTGTGATTTGTCTGAAATTTGTGATTTATTTAAATTAATAATAGGAATTTGCCTGCAACGGCACTGTGGTTGAGCATCCAGAATACGGTGAAGTCTTGCAGCTTCAAGGAGATCAACGCGAGAATATTTGTCAGTGGCTGACCAAGACAGGACTCGCAAAACCAGAACAACTCAAGGTTCACGGATTCTAAAAAAAGGAGCCTATGCATTTCCGTTTTACGTAAAAAATACTACTATTTCCCATATAAATACTACACACACATTAAACCTAACAAAAAAAAATAAAATGTTACGCTATGATCACACAGGAGTTTGTGTAAGAAGGAGAACATTATACAATTTTAATTATTATCATAATATATGAATGAATCAGTAAATAATTGTAAATTCCTTTCACAAGATCAACGAATACAAATTCAATAAATAATGATTCCTGTTGTATTGTCTTTTTTATAATAAAAATTAATATTTACTTCTAATGTTTCATATCTTGTCGCTTCATTCCGTTTTTTTTGTACTAATTTACTTTTACAATTTTTTTTACTTTGTCTCATTCATCATTTAATTTGAATTTACATCTAATTCAACGTGCATGTAGTAGTATTTAATATAATATAATCTCAATTGTCCTCATTACTTTTATTTTTCAATGTGTAGAGTATTTAAGGAGTGACAAAACAATTTTCATTGTGTCATTTACACTCCTAACCTAAATTGACAGGTTCTCTGACACCAAACAATTAAATGTATAAACATTATTTAGCACAGACAATATTTTCTTACAGTTATTTAAAACAAATGTAACATTGTATTTCATCGGTGAAAGCATGAAAGAAAAAGTGTAAGAAAAGTGAGCATTCACGCTATAATCATTTGGGATAAGTGTACAAGTAGGTTTTATTGATAATATTGTAATCTTGTGACATTTTCCAGAATTCTTTTACTCTCCTTTAATTATACCAAGAAATATAATTTTTTCAATAAAAATACTTATAGGTACAGAAATGTATACATGTACATATGTACAGATGAACCAAGTCCTCATAGGACTCATTTTATATAAAGTAACTTTACGAATGGGTAAACTTGTCGTCTATTTTACAATTGACTGCAACTGTCTCTTTCAGTACTGTTCAGAAACTTTCACAGGGGTACAAAAAAATGTTATTAATATTTCTCATCCTTCTACGTACATAGACCGTGTAGGTATGCATATGATATTATAACTCTATATCTAAAAAAACTTATAGGAAGAAATCTGTTTGAAGATGAAACTCTATAAATAGTTTATCTCTCACATTCAACGGAAATCTTGTCTTTTGCTGGGAAGAAAGCATCCATACAAAATGTTTGTACATAGATACATGTATGGTAAGTACAGTACATGCGAGTAAAAGTTCTATATAATGACAGTATGACTTATATTTAAAGAAAAAATATGCACATTTAGTATTATAATGACAGTGCACATGGCCTTAAAGGGGAAAGTTGCATACGATTCAGCCACTTTACCTATTCTTCTTGCCTTTTTCACAAAACGATGCCATATCATTCCATGCAATACATCCGAAATCCCTACTTTTTAAAAGTATTTAAAATTATATCACACTTGAGTTGACCTCGCTCTTTTTTTCACACGCCCCTTTGTCCAATTCAGTATTTTGTTATTATTATTCTTTCACTTCTTGTTATCTGATATCCGCCTATCCTTGTGGCTATTGTTCATTTATCTGTGACATGACAAGTTGGAATTCCAATTCCAACCTGATCACAGGCCTGACGTCCCACATATGTGACAAAATAAGGAGTCATTAATTATTCTAGCAAGTTTGTAGTAAGTGCAATGAAATGCTATATGATTAACATACACAAAAAATCAACTAATGTGCTGACAAATAATATTTTCTCTCTACTTTTAGAATAGATTCTTCTTTCTTTTTTTACAATAATCGTGCACTGACAATTATTTATTTTATTTTTTTACCTCATTTGAAGTCATTTGATCCCCATGAAAATTCTAATTTTTTATTTTTGTAATATTTACTTTGTAAATATGTAAGTGTAGGCACATAATATATAAATTAAAATGACAAATTGACAAGTAGAAAAACAAGAAAATAAAAGTTTTATATTGTAACAGACAATAAAATGATAAGAGACAGAGGGAGAAAGCAGAGAAAGTGCTAGACTCCCATGAAAGAGTCATGAAGGGATAGAGACAAGGAGAAAAAAAATTTCAATTTCTACAATCGTCCTTCGTTGATCCCATGAATCTCTTCTCTACTTGCGTCAAGACAACCCACCAGGTCATCATGATGACGCCAAAAAAAAGAAGAAGAGTAATTTAAATACACTTTCCTCTACTACTAGTACAGTGACGACATATGTACAAAAGAGAGACAAGAGCAAACAGTCTCGTATGGATGAAATATACACATGTAGGTATACTTAATGTATACACTCATCTCGTGCTTCTCTCTCATGACCGTCGCCACAATTTAACCACATTGATGAACATACGTAGACATCATGACTACGTCTGTCTCGTAATCTTAGCAATTACCAAAAACAAAAATGAGTACAATGGGTTCATATTTTCATGAGTGATCCCCACGCAACCAGGGAAATATGACGTGTTTTAATTTCATGATTTGTTCAACCCTTCATTATTCAATACTTGTCAATATCATCTAATCCCCTCATCCACTCACTTGTAAAACTATTCTACATTATACATGCTAATTCTACTACTAGTACTACCATCCGTCTAGTAGTCTTAGTATTTATTTAACAAATTTGCAAATATTACCAGTATACCACCCACTAACACCATATCTACCACACACAAATTATTCTGATACAATAGATAAATAATTTATATAATATGTAAATAAATACTTTGTATTCTCATTTATAAAGAGATAATTGTACATCCTGTTTTATATTTAATAAATATTATTTATCTTCATAGTTATAGGTTGACAAATAGATAATACAAAGAAGAAATGTGTATGTGGATAACTTATGTAGTGATTTGATTCATGTATAAATCAACAACAAAAAAAATCAAGATAAAAAATATTTCATTGAACAATCAGTCCTCAGTACAGATTTTGTGAGACAAAATATTCGAAAACGAGAGAGAGAGAGGGAACTAAAGTGTTATAATGTAAAAGGTTGCAATTAGAAATGACAATTAAGGGGTAAATTGAATTGACACAAGATAAAACAATGTGAGATGAGTTTATGGTGTAAGACTACAGTAAAATACGTATGGCATAATATGTATGTACGTATCTGTATAGATGTACATGGGATGTCGGTCTCAATTTTTCTTGTCCACATCTTCCCTTCTTCTTTTTTCGATCCAACTGCATCCCTGCCAGTTCCTGCGCTTCACCATCATTCTCATCACGGATGAGTCGTATTTATTTATAATCTCAAATGAATTGATTAGAGAAAGAGAGAGAAAGGAGAAGAAGGAGGAAAGTAATATTAATATTAACATTTGCACTTGTATCTCAAATTTCTTTGATTTTCAAAGAAAATGAATAAAATTGACAGGGAGGATGGAAGGAAGAAGATAACAAGGTATAATTTTAGTCTTGCAAACAAAAAAAATGCAGACAATACATATTATCATGTAAAATCTAGTCTATCTACAAAGAGTCTACAACTTGTGTCCACACACAAAAAAAAGTCAATCTCCTGTCATTTGAAGAGACTTTCACCACGAACAGGAGAAAGAGCGGAAGAGAGACAGACTAAAAAAATGCTTGCATACCAACACAGTGAACAAAGTCAACTCAAGAACATTGAGAGAGAGAGAAACAAGATTCGTAGAGTAGGAGGATATGAGAAACAACAGCCGGGAAGGGAGATGATACAATTCATGTCGTCCCAAACTACCTCATGGTGGTTAAATAACCAACCACCTTGTTTACTGTAACAAGTGCAAACAGCCGGAAACTAATACTCTCCTCTTACTTTCTCTTAAACTTCATTTATTTTTACATATAAATAAGAATCATTTAAAACTTTGTATGAATGAAAGACAAAGAACTAATTATTGTATGATAATTCATTACTACTATAAGATGTATACTTGTCCTTAATCATTAAAATGTTATGTATACTAATTGTACACACAATCATAGTTATAATAAGAGAAAGTCTATCATGTGTGGTTTGTGGCTCACAGACAGAAAGAAAGAGAAATTTGGTAAGGGATTAAAGATTTGGAAAGAGAAAGCGAGAGAAAGTGAGGAGTGGAAATTCATTTGCACAGAGAGAGAGAGAGGGAGAGTAGACCATTCAGTTTTCTCCAGAGTTATCATCTGGAGGTTTATGAGTTCCAGTTTCCCGTCTAACTACGCGCGGAAGTTAAATTCGTAGAAGAGAAAGCTGAAGCCGCCACAAAAAAATTTTTGGATGAGCTTTCTACTTGAGTTTGGTGAAAAGAGTCGCTCAGTGGATGTTGAGCGTGAACCGTCCTCCTCTCTGTCTCTCTATTTTTAACTTTCTCTCTCTGTATCCGTCTGTCTACTCCAGTCATCCCTGAATCAACAAGCAAGAGTTTTTTTCTTCAATTCTTTCATGAACAAATAAACGACAAAAAGAAAAAAAATTGACGGTCATTGTGATTTCAATGAGAGAGTAAAAGTGTTTATCAAAGAAAAAAAAGAAGAGAAAAAAATATTTTGACGGTCAGTGTCTCTCTCCACTTCTCCGTCCCGCCAACAAAAAAAAAGAATCTTCTCAACAAACAGAATTGTTGTCATTCTCAGCAATATTTCTCAAGAGCAAGAGAGACAGACGAACAAGAGGGACACACACAAAGATACAAAAAAGAGACTGGGTGAAGGGAAAGCATACGGTGGTTGTGTACGTGTATGTATAGAGACCCCGAGTGAAATTTGTGAATGAAAAAAATAATTATACATGAGAATGGTGATGGGGATAGCATATGCTAATATTTTACTAAAAAAATTGTCTCTTCAAATGAAACAACATATACAGAGTGATATTAGTTGAAAGTTTGGACAAGACAAGATAAAAATGATGAAAAGCTTACAGATGTTTTTGTTAGTAACGCCTATAAAGTGAGTATTTGTGTAGAAGAAGTCATATATATATATAATATATTTTGAAATGGTGGACATAAACCAAGAGTAAATAAGTGAATGACTGTGATCATTTTAGTGCAAAATTTAGTTGACAAGGGAATAAGAGTACAAGTTAAAAGTCTTTAACTTTAAAAATGATACTGGTAGTAGTTTGAGAAGATTGAAGACAATTCGTGTCCCTTGAACTGTATAGACTTCCATACGTTGATAAATGTGACATGACAATGACATGGAATTGTGGCATCTACATGTTGGAGAGATGAGATTGATGTAGATCATATGGATGGAGAAAGTGTACAGTTGATAATAAATTTAATATTCAGTGTTGTGGGTTTTATTTTGTTCTTGTGAGTTCGGGGTCTTTCAAGTAAAAAAAAAAGAAAGGCTGAGACGAGGAGAGAGACTCCACATGTTGTATTTTTAGGCTTCAAGTGGTTTATACACGGAGAATACATACAAAGAGACGAGGAAAGGGAAAAAGTTGAGTGGACATCCATCCTTTCCATATGGTGTGATTTAGTGTAAATAATCATTACAGAGCATGGAATGTTACTGTAGTGTTAGAGGAGCGACTGCGCTACCCAAAAGCTCCAGAAATTCCACTCTTATCATCCTCCTCCTACTCTTCATCCTCCTTCTCTGGCTTTGGTTTTGACTTCACTCTTCTCATGCTACTCTCCCTATAGTCATCACTCCCTTTCTCTCTCTCTCTCTACATTCATGGAAAGCTGCTGCTTCACTTTCTCCTTTCCTGGACTCTTTCTCCGACTATAAGTCTACTCTGGTGAAAGTATGTAGCCTCTCTCTCTCCTATAATAAAATAAACTATAGAACTAAAGAAGAAGATCCTTTGTGTAGACAAAATAAACTATTATATACATAGGTATATGTCTCTCAGTCTTCATTCACATCCAGCTGCATGCAGCAACAGCTTTTTTACCCTGCTGTTGTGATGTGGATGCCTACCAGATCCTCCACCTCCCATCAAAACCCAATAAAACTCAACAGGTCTCTTTTACTTTACTCTACTTTACTTTCTCTCTCTCTCTCTCTCTCTATTACATGTATTATTGTATATATATATATATATAGAAAGAGTTTATATTATTGTATGTGGGTATAACGTACAAGTTTTCATCTGAATGTTATTGTTATATGATATGTATTATGCAAGTGTATACTTTCTTTCATTTTATTAATATACTAAAATGGTTTCATCATATTCTCCATTGCCATTCTTTTCTTTGTGTACATATAAAATATAAATATTATTTCTTAATATGATTATAACTCACAAAAGTGGAATTTCCAGAGGATTCCACTCTACCATGTATTTCTCTTAAATAAGTAATATTCAACATACCACCATCTTCCTCTCCCTTTCTCTCTCTTTATTTAATATTCTGTATTGTACAACTTTTAGGTGTTCAACTGATCAGTTTCCAGTTGACGTTCATTGTGCAGACATATCACTGATCAGTACGTGTGTGTGTACGATATTGATACGTATTAAGAGTGTTGTGCACACTCTTCCCAAAGGAATGAAACTGTCAAGTAAAAGAAAAAAAAGTACATATCAATATCGTCATGAGAAGGTCATAACATGCGTTTGACAACTGGTGTCTTTATAATACCATAATGCATCTGTGTATATATACAGATTACGTCTTATATGGAATCTCTTTTGACTGAATGTTCATGTGTATATATGTATCTTACATATGTCGGGTTTAACATGGATGGAGTATATTTTTTTTGAAACTTTTCGTCAGTTTTTTGAAAACCCTCTCACTCTCCCTCCAGGATACATACACACGAGACACTATTTTTATGAGGAAAAACTATTTCCTCTGTGTATATGCTAGTGAGTCTGTGTGCTTGAGAGTGAAAGCAAATGCTTTCTCTCTTTCTCTTGAGTCATATTTATGCACGAAATACATAAGAAATCCATTTGGCTCTACTCACACACAGTGCAATCCACTTGGGTATGAATACTACATATGTACTCACTGTGAACACACAACAACTTTTCAAGTATGCTTTCACCCTTATGACTTGTTTGATTTCCTATAATATCCATATACACACAAATCATAGACTGTCCTTTTCTTCATACAGGGCTTCCACTTGTCATACACACATCTCTCTCTCTCTCTTTGCAATGGATATTTGTATTGGTTTTGTATAGAAGCCATGAGAAGTCTCTATGTTGATGGACTTGTGTCTCAGAGAATTTTTTTATATGCTTTACTACAATCAACAACCGTATACATTTGTATGTATACATTCACAAATAGTGACATTGTGTATATGGCTGTTTGTAGTATTTGTTATTTTACATTAAATTCTAGTATTGCAGCTAGGCTATAGTACAATTGAGATGTTACATGGTATTGAGAATCAACTTTAGTCAATATTTTAAGGTAATGTATTGATTTTCATCTCTAGCCTCCTTCAATTCTCAACAGGTCAAAAACTGGGGTCACTTGAAAAATTTATTGTCACATATTATACAGAATTTGTACATCTTGGATGTATTTGTCATAATTAGGTATTTAAAAAAATTCACTTTTAGTACTTTTATCATCAATAATTCCTGTCTGTTCTTCCATTTATACAAGCTTTTATTATAGTGTACACGGTATGAATTTACTAATTGAAACTTGGTCATTGAAATCAAAAAGGATGTTTTTTTTTATTGTTAAAGTTTTTTAAATAAATATAAACAGACTGACAGATTTACAATGAAAGAAGTAAAACAATTCTTTGTTCTTAATAGATTATCCGACTAGTAGAAACCATGAAAAAATATTGTATAATATATTCCAATAATTTTATATTGTCCTTGCATAGAAATATTATATTTATTTCATTTTACTTGTATAATATATACCTACCTGGGTAGTTATGTACATAAGGCTGAATTTCTGGAAGGGAAATTTATATTTTCAGTTTAATTAAAATAATGTATCGGAGGAAGGAGGTAACTAGTAGTAAAACAGGTTAGAACTTCCAAATGCGTGTGTGTGACTGCGTAGACTCATATTCTAAATATTCGAGCTTTTACTTTGGTCTATATTTTATAGAGAGGAAGATAAACATGCTCAGGTAAAATAAATGGTCATTTATCTAATTGAATGGCTGTCGCAATCATGTAGGTAGTCTCCCTTGTGCTTCCATGTAAATGTATGATGTGGATTTAGAGTTGAATTTACAACAAGCCTTACAATATATGAGAGGTACACAGTACACACATCATACGTCTCTCTAGGTTTGGATCTTCCCAACTTTCCTGTGCAGTGTTTTTGTGTGTATACAGGCCTAATTGTTTATGTAAATCGCAGGTTCATTTAGTCAAAATGCCAGGACAAATAGTCGCTAGTTTAAAAACAATTCTATGCCCAACTTAAATATATACTTTTAGAGAACACTCCTGTGGGTTACAAATGCTACAATTATATATTTAGACTCTATACATGTACCCTTGTGCACATGTATATGTAGATAAATTTAGTTAATATATGAACAAAATGTGAACCATTTCTACGTTATAACAACAAGGACATTTAAGTGAGAAAAACAATTAATTTGACCATTAAACCTTTCTCTGGTCCTCAGTTAGAGTAGGGATCATTAATGATTATCTATTACGTATATTTTAGTGAAAATTATGCTGAGGTGTCAAATATGTATCCATAGTGTATATTTATTTCTACCAAAATCCTTGACATATCCAATGAATATGAGGATAATACCGCTTACTTTATACAGATAATGCACTGGAAGCAAACTCTTAATTATGCCAGTGCAGACTTAATTAATTTAGAGTCTAAATTTTAAATGAAAGAGAATTTATGAATTTATGTGAATGCATGTGAATATCTTTGTATTTATTTTGCATTCAATTGCAAAAATTATTCAAATGGCACTTTTGACGTTGGTTAAGAATTTTGACTTTTATGTAACTTTGACATTGACTTGAAACTTTAAAAGCTTCTTGAGCTTTTTTTGACAATCAGATTAAATATATTCGTCTGTTCTATATACTAAGTAGCAGTGAAGTAATTTTTTCATGAGATTCTAATAAAGCCTAAGAATACGTACAATTCATTGATCTCATGTAACGCCAGTGTTAAATGCATAATATTAACATGGAAATTAATCAAGAAAGTTTGAGGGCAGGTAATTGTAGTGAAACTTTGGACATCTAATGCAGGCTTGATTATAATGAGCTACAAGTGAAGATTCCAGTCACCGTGACAAGAGTTCTATGAGTTCTGACAAGAATAATTATTTCTCCTTGTGAATTAGGTAACTAGAAAGATAGTTGGAGTAGTAATGGAGTCCAAAATACATGAATGCTAATGTATGCACTACCATTTATATTAGGGATGTTTATTGAATTGCTGTTTACATGTCCTTTCCCATCATTTTTTCCCGTCTAATTTCATTTTCATCTCAAAAAAACAAACTGATTTCAATGAAAAATAAACAAGGTCACATTTGCTATGAATGAGTTGTCCCATACATGTCTACAGCTTACACAATGTCTCGTCTTGCTTTTTTGTCAATTGTTGTTGTCAATATGTGTACGACTCCCACTATACAAATTTGTACACAAATTATATTTGTATAAGATTGGAAAAAGAAGAGAAACAAGGCGAAATGTATGATTACAAAGTGAACAGTCACAGCTGCAATGGTTAAATTAGGTTTCATATAATATTACATGTAAGAAATAAGGTAACGAGAGTATATTCCTAAGAGAAAAGTAAGTACTAAGTAGTCTTTGTGAAAACAAATCTTTGTAAATACAATGAGAGAAAGTACTCCTACATTGTAGTTATTAACAAAAAACCAACCATGAGTCCACTGTGTCATGTTAGCCCGTCCTTCGTATCTCCCCTAAAAAATAACATCGTCTTACTCAAGTCGTGACCTATTGCATTTGACCCAGGAGAGATTTTATTTTAATTTAATTTGCTCACAACATGACATTTGTCTCATCATGTTACATGAAATAATAAAGTATGTTAAAGAGAGAGAGAGAGGTGGTGAGCAGGTGGTGAAAATGTGAAAAGTGAATTTAGGAGATACATGTATTTTCAGAGAACGATAAAAAATTATAGCCATAATATATTATAATTAAAATATATAGCCAGGGACTGTGTAAAAGAATGTACAAGTCTAAAAAATAAATAATTGGATGAGATTGTAATGATGGTTTTTTTCCCTACTAGGATTTGGTTATGGTATGAGGATTGATCAAATGCCGTTGCCCCAGCCTCGACCGCCTATACTGAGGTAAGTTGGTAATTAATTCTTTTCAAAAAATCTGTAACATTAATAATTAATTCAATTTTAAGCAATAATTTGAGCAACAATGGACGGCTTTTCGGGACCCAACTTGCCACACAACCTCCACTCATTACAGACACTCTCACTGCTTGTCTGGACGTCAATGGGACCTATGTTTGTACTTCATACAGTCCCCGTTGCTACATTATTCAAAAAGTACATTTCATAATTTATTTAACATATTTTGAGTCGAGAAAGTGTTCGTTTCCTAAAAAACAAAAAAACGGGTTGCAGGTGACACCAACATCAGTGACGGTGACGCCAGCAGCAGGGACGACGACGAGTACGGTACAAGTGCCCGGGAGTTCGACTGGACGAGGGGGAGGAGGTCAAGTGCGGAAGTATCCACATGGCCAGAATTTGACCCCTTACCGTGGGCAAAAATCGGAAAAGGCATGCGTTGTTGGTTCGAGATTTGAAAACGGAGGTTCAGCTTCCCCTACCGGCCCCATAGGTAAACCATAGTTTTTTCTCTTTCTTTAGGCTAGTGTCGGTTCTCTAACTCGGACTTTAAGTAACTGAAGTTAAAATTGCAAAAAAATTTGGGCCCTCAACATTTTTGCTGTCATCTCATTGTCTCGGAAATTGACAATTGAGGGATTGTTGTTGAGGTGAGAGACATTTTTTGATCTGAAAAGTCCTGGATCGATATAGACTTGTGTGTGTCTCAAGTTTATCGTGTGTGTATTTGTATGAGAGGCCCCAGCAGCAAGACATTAGAGAGAGAGAGAGATACTTAGATTTTCTCTCTCTCAGAGTAGTTGGCAGCGTTGCCTTTGAAGCAAAAAGGCCTGCCATTTTGCATTCAGCAAAGTAGTTTGGTTCAACCGAGTCAATCCGATTCGTCATTTCATCTCAACATCATCCTCGTTTAATAATTATTTTCACCGACTTTACGTTGGACTTTGAATTATTGGTGAGTTTTGTTTGTCCTCAAGTGTGGTTACCCTATTTTATTTTGTCAATATGTGCTTATTGACTGACTCCTACTATTTAAATACTTGCATCTTCGTCTGAGAGTATGAATGAACAGGTTGATTAATACAGTTCAGTGCAATCCAAATCCTCTGTATATATTTTTATCCATGTATACATTCATGATTGTGATTACCATGAACGACTAGGGAGAGAATCTTATTATTATTCCTAGTTAATACCAAACCAGGACTCAATTACACCAGAATACTTTTTTGGTGACTGACGTTTTTTTCTAAATAATACATGTTCTAGTGTGTTTTGTAGTCTTATTTATGTATTACATTGTTGTAGTGTTCATTTTTATTTTTCCAATCATTTTTTTTTGAAGAAAAACAATTGTTTTATTATTCTTATTAAATATTAACTCCTTTTTTGAAATCATTATTTTTCCACGTCTTTTTACATATGATGTGTGTTAACGACAAAATTATTTTATTTTTACAGGCGGGCGGGTGTGGATGAATGGGGAAGTTGAAGCCTCGCCTGGACCTTCAGGGGAGGTCAATATGCCCTCGATGGGCCTTGCCCCACCCTGTAATGTCACGGGGACCCACTTAACTGACACAAGGTGATTATTATATAATAATATGTAATATCGAACGTGTACAATCATCATTACATCATTCTTGTAGATTTTTTTTGTTCTTTAAAGATAAAAGAATTTAAATATTGTAGTGGTGTATCCTTATAAAATGTTCTCATCTTATTCTATTATACTTTGATGTGAATTGCGTTACAATTTGTGAAAAAAAGTAAACTAATCTCATGAATTCTCAATCTTTTTTTAAAAATATTCTAGATCTTTAAATGGACTACTAAGGGATGGCGGACGTGAGCAATTAGCTTTGAATAACGAAATGACTGAGTTAGAACATGGGGAACCCTCCAGGTCATTATTTGATGGCCATGGGCACAATGTAAATTCAATGGCAATGTCGCCAACCAGTGGACCTAATTCGAGTGAACCAATACCTCTGGGTAACGCTTAAATTTACATACAAAAGTCTGAATTAACCATGATTACTAAATAGTGGAAAATGTTGTCCTTTGAAGTGTCTTTGAATTAGGACACAGACCCTGTGCATTATTATTAGTTGACTTGGTTATAGTTTTCCAAGAATGTAGTGTCGTTTACATATCCTCCCTACTTTTCACTAGTTTCAACTTATGTTTACGCAATTATTCTAATTATTTCCACGTCTTGTAAACTTACAATGGTTACACAAATTAGATACTGACCTTCCTTTTTCTTTATTGTGCAATTTTAGACCAGGTGAAGAGGATGTTATTAACTCAGCTGGAATACTACTTTTCTCCGTAAGTTTAAATTTACATCTTTTTAGTCATGTTTCAAGTCGTTATCATACCAAAACAAGGAAGAAATTTAAATTTATTTATTTTTAAACAGAGAGAATTTGGCTAATGACAAATTCCTAGTCTCCCAAATGGACAGTGACCATTATGTGTCCATTTCAACGTTGGCAAATTTCAACATGGTCAAGAAATTGACTAGTGACCTGGATCTCATCACCACCGTTTTACGAGGTACTAAACAACATGTTTTATTATTTTTTGTTTGTATTGATTTTTTTCAGTGTTTATTTTTCTTCTTGTTGAAATTGTATTCCTTTCATCAGATTTAGTTTCAGTACATGTTTACGAGGAGTCAATATTTTCTATTTTTTTTTTGTTACAGAGTCGAAGAGTGTTCAAGTCCATGCTGACGGTAGGCGAGCGAGGCCGATTTCTCAAAGAACTGTAGTAATTTTAAGAGGTATCCCAGAAAAGACTCCCGTTGAAGAAATTAAGGTAATGACTCATAAAATGCATCAATTCATTGAATCGAATTAATTGTAACAATAATTTGTTTTTTTCTGATAAATTAGTATTTTAATTATGACCAACTTTTTTAAATAGGCATTGTTCGAAAATGCGAACTGTCCAAAATGTAATAGCTGTGAATTTGCCTTCAATGACTCCTGGTACATTAGTTTTGAGTCTGATGAAGATGCACAGCAAGCACATCGCTACCTGAGGGTGAGTATATTTCAAGAGTTTAAGAATAAAAAATTTGTGATTAAGAAATTTTGATATATTTTATAATCTTTTATGTTTTTACTTTGTTTATTGCAGGAAGATGTTCGGGAATTTAAAGTGAGTACAATAGTTTAAAGTATAATGTAAACTTTACATTGTAAAGTTAGGATTCGAGTATATTGTGATTATATTTTCAAGAGAGAAACAATTCCTTTTTAATGACCTAATTTTATAATGTGATATCCTTGTGTAATTTTAGGGTTTACCAATAATGGCTCGCATTAAATCACGACCCACCACACTTCTATCTCAGGGAGTAGGTGTACATGGAATTAAAAATGGATTTCATCCACAACCAGCAGTCATGTCCCCTTTTATAAGCTCTCCATTCGTACCCGTGAGTCAACAAGGTTCAGGTCCAACCACTGTGGCAGCGAGTCCAATGTATCCAACTGGCCAACAAGTAAATCATTATTATTTTTACAGAGAATAATTTGAATTTATTTTTCTCTTAAACTACTCAACTTGATTCATTATCAATAATAGTGCAAATATTTATTCTTTCTATTCGATTTTAATATCATTGTCATTTCGTTGTACTTTATCATAGGTACCACCGGTGTTCACGATTCCACAAGGTAACGTGTTGTTCAATACACTTGCCATTAATTCAAATTGTATAATTACATCTAGTCTCTGTGTTGCTTTCTCATTTTTCAATGATGAAAAAAAGTGTCTAAAGAGACTTACAATAAAACTTGGAATTGAAAAGATATTTTGATTACCTTTCAACCAAATGAAAAGTAAAAATTCTATTCTTCTCCACAGGTTTTGCAAGTTATGGAACTCAGATACCTTGGACGTCATTCTATGAAGTTCAAACAAATCCTCAAATGAATCAAATGTACTCGATAAATGGGATCGCTCCCCAGACTCAACCAAGCCCCAACTACCCTAAAAGTGCTCAGATGCCGCTTCCAAGGCAGAGAAATTCAAAGTAATATATTAAAATCAAATGTTTAGTTATACCCTTAAACATTTCTCTTTTTTGATGATTATTAAGTATTATTATTGATTTTACTATAGTGCCCGAATGGGAGGCAGTAGTGGAGTTATGCCACGAAGAACACCAAATTCGTCAAGTGACAGCGGAAATGGAAGTGGTGCTCATGGTGTTAGTTTGTCCGGTCCGTATAACAATCAGAGGAAAAATAATACGCACATTCAACATACCGGTACGTCAATGAACAATATTATCATGAAATTCAAAAAAAGACTGTTTCATATACTGTCAATTTTCATATCAGGATCAGGAATATAAAACTTTACGAATTTCTGTACAATTTAATTACGACTGTAGTACTGTAGTACTGTAGAATATCATTCTTTAGTCTCTGTGTTGCTTTCTCATCTTCAATGATGAAAAAAGGTGTCTAAAGAGACTTACATAAAAACTTGGAAATGAAAAGATATTTTGATTACCTTTTAGTATGAAAAGTAATACTTCTAAATATTTTCCACAGTAATTAAAGAACGAGACAAAAATTGTCTCTTGATTTAAACTTGTATTTTTTAACAAAAGCAAATTAACTTATAGTGTTAGTACAGTGTTACACATAAATGGTATTCAACCTTTATTAAGTGTGTCAGGCACTTTTTTAATCTTAAAATTATTTTGTGTATTCTCTTCTCAAAAGGTGCTCCTCCAACTCCATTATTGGGAATGCCTCCTACTGCTCTGCCTTTGGTCTCACCACATGCACATGCCAATTCCCATAATCATCATAATCATGCTCATTCTACGTCAATCCCGGTAAATCCGACTACCGCTGCCGTTTCCATCAGCCAAAATGGACGGCAACAACAACAACACTATAATATGAATCCGCTTCCTCCGCAATCTGTACCTCATAGCGTTCAAGAAACATTTCATCATCCCAATCCACGTTACCGGGGGGTTGATAAGGATGCCAGGTGATTATTATATTTAATAAGACATTCTTTTTTGTATAAAAAACCTAACTTTGTCGTCAAATTAATTAATTTCAAATGAAATTTGTGTAATCATTGTCCATGTTGTTTTTAAATTTAATTTTTTTTATGAAATTTAATTTTAGGCCAAGAAGTAGCTTAGGAACAACACGTAAAGGGCCTCGACGAGATGAAGATAGTAACTACGAAAATAATACCGTACAGTCTCAGTCTGTTCCCCCAACCAGAGGGATTCCGTCCACAAGACCACCACTCGTTGTTGCCCCTCCCATGTCACCTCAGATCGCTGCTCAACAAGTCATGGACTCTCAGCATGTCGGAAGAATTAACTTTGACCTGGGTGGCTCTGCGTTCCCACCACTTCCAGGTGCAAATCCCTCCCATAAAAATGGAGATTCACCTTATGAAGGAAGGTAAAGTGTATTTTCTTTTATCCTTTAAATTGAATTTAATGAATTCATACATACATACGTTAGTCTCTGTGTTGCTTTCTCATCTTTAATGATGAAACAAGGTGTCTAAAGAGACTTACAGCAAAATTGGAATTGATTTTTTTTAAAATTACTCAAATAAAGAGTAAATGTATCAATTTTTTCCATACATATACACTAATTTTTACGCAAAAATTATCACCCTTGTATCTACATGATTTACTAAAGAGTTGAGGCGACTGTTGAGTTATAGTTTTTGATTTCAAACATGCATTATTTTTTTAAACGCTTCCACAGACTGTCAGATGTAGTAAAAGGAGTAAAGAATATGAAGTTATCACCTGGAGCTACAGTAGGGGAAAAGGAAGACACTGCCGCACCAGGCGAGATTGTTGTTGTGAGTGCGGATCATGCAGGCAGTCCCACTCATGTTGTCTCTGCTACTTCACCCACCAAAGATATTGATGGGGGAAAGAAAGACATAGTCTTAGAGCCGCCTTCTAGTCAGACTTCTAATTTTGAAAGCCAAAAGAATTTCCGCGATATTGGCGTCGGCAGTGCCGACGATAACCACGAAATTCGTTCGTCTCAGTGCAAGTAAGTGCAAATCATTATACTATGTATCCTGTCAAATTTTCGACTAATTTGTACTGTTGATAGTTTGGATAATGGTTCTGGATTTCTTTTTATGTTTATTCTTATTACTATGGATGTTTCTTTAACAGTGCTGTAGCGGTATCTAGAGGCAAAGAAACAGCAGACAAGTCAACGCAGTTTTTGGGTAATACATCTATAATTGCTCTTCTTCTCTTAACGAAATTGTTATCCAAATTTATAAACTCCAAATCGAGTCAATATTAATTTAACTGCATTGTGTGAATTGCAGCTTCTAAAGCCCTGTTTCCAAGAGAAACCACATTTTTGAATGGGGACCAGCAGCAGACACAAACACAGCCTTCACAAAGTGGGATAGTTAAAGTAGTAAGTGGTGGTGGTCCCGTTCCGGTGTCCAGTCATAGGAAGTCAGTTCCCCCATCAAGTGGAATGAGTGGAACCAAGTCACCAACAGTGACTAAACGGGCAGTTTTGCCTGCATTTCGTGAAAGTGGGGTCTCGTCATCTACGTCGACGGTGACAATGGGACCAGAGGTTTGTCTTGCATTACTTTTTTAGTAGTAATAATCTCTAAATGAATAACTCTACCCAGAGCAAAATAGTAATAGATTTTGTTTTGAATTAAGTAACTCAACGATTCTTTTTGTACAGGTGCCTTATGAATTTTCCCTGAGGAACTCATCTGTTAAGGTACATAATGAGAAAAACTGTTTTGATAATAAAAAAAACTTTAATATTGCTTTTAAAGCACATGACGAACGTCAATTGTAGCGTTTGAATTTTTTGTCAGAAGAGTATGAAAAATACTAAATTTAAAAATTTGTATTCTTTCTAAAAAAATCTTTTTAGAATAATCGTTCAAATGATGAAAGAGATGGTTCCCCAAGAAGTTTATCCTCCCCAGTGTCTTCCCCCGCCAAGTCCACTTTTAATAGTAATCAACCAGTCTTGGTGAATAGAAACACGAATACCAACACAGTGAGTAATCCAAGTAGTGGGGGTCGTGGAGTTGTGCAAGCAAACTCTCACATGGCCAAAACACAAATGGACAATAACCAAAACAACCGCGCTAGTGCTGCTGTACCTGGTTCAGTCCCAGCGTCGTCTGCATCCGGGAACAATCTTAACACTAGTGACAAAGACGCGTTCCCAACTCCTGGTTTTGTGAAAAATGTGCCAATGACATCCAAACCCTTCTCTGGGCTGACTGATCATTCGCAGGTACGTCAAAAATCCTTCTCGATACATTCTAGGAGAGACTTTTTTATGCCAACAATAGTAAAATGGTCTTTAAACTGTTCATCAGTGCACAAGCGACAGGCTTAAATAATCCTAATACTTTTCTGCTTCTCTAGAAATTATGTATTGATTCAAACTTAAGTAGTAAAAAAATTGTTTCTCTATTTATTGTAGAATAATCACCTACGGAAGGGTAGCAGAACTGATGATGGAGAGAAGGAAAGGAAGGAGGTCGAAGCTAAAAAAATCGACGAAAATCATTGCTCAACTGACGACAGAGATGGTCCTGTTAGGCTTAGCTACGCTCAAGTGGCCCAGAGTGGAAAAGAGAAAGTACCCTTTTCCCCAGCTCAACCAGCCACACCAACACCTCCCGGTAGTTCTCCTCCAACCACCGGTCAACAAGTTACAAATACGACGGAAGACAAAAAAAAGTTGAAAGACGCCAAAGAAAAAGAAATACGCACAACATCATCATCGAGTAAGTAGATTCATCTAAAATATTATGCTGTCGTAATTTGATTTTTGAAAGAATTCTGATTTTAATTATACTCTCTTTGTTTGTGTGCTCTGCCTAGAAATGCAACGTGGTGGGAGCAATAGTAGTGGAGGTAGTCGTGATCAAGATAGGGATAGAGATCGAGAAAATCGAGAGCGTAATTTCCGTCGTGACCGTTTTCGGATGAAACGATGACTCATAGGTCGACATATGTCGATGGTGGAATCACTAGTTAGTTGAATAATGAAACGACAATTGAAACAGATTTTGAACTTTTACCTGTACTGTTAATAGTAGTAGTCTTCGCTTTGTTGTTTGTTAAAATTCATTCATTTAATCAATGGATGGTTGATCAAGTAATTCAGCTAGTTCGCTTTTCAAGCTAAATTAGATATCATTTAATTTTCGATGGTTAATAATGGGGGTTTTTCAAAAAGTTTATGGATGTGTAATGTTTTTCGTTTCACACAAATGCTGAAGGGAAAAGCAAAAAAAAGAGAAAAAAAAAGTTTTCAATATTTATGTGAAATAGACATAGTAGTAACTTATACAGCAACAATATTATTAGACTATTTTTAGTTCCTAATTCTGGAATTCTGGAAGTGTGTGTGGTTGGCCACCTCATTGACTTTACATATAAGTTATTAAGCCACCATCATGTCTTAAGATTACAATGATTCTGTCTAAAAGTTTGAATACATGTAAACTACATATATTATTTATTAATATATTCTCTGTTTTGTTTAAGAGGCTTCAGATTTTTTTGTTGTTGGAATGCTCAGCTGTTTCTTAGCCGCCCCTATCGATGAATTATTCTTATTGTCAATATCATTATTATTCAAGTATTCCAATGCTAAATTTATTACGTTTTACACGGATTCTTTTGTTAACCTTAGTTTCCGTTTTGAACTTCGCTATTTAGTTTCGCTTATTGTTTTTTTCCTCTTGTTTAACGTTGATAGAAAAATTTCCTCGTTCAAATTATATTAATGAATAGATAATATATTAGTCGGTCCCGCACATGGTGCGTAGTAGGTTATTTATTTATGGTACAATACTCAATATTATTATTTATTATTGGCCTCATTTGCTACTTGTTATAAGCCAAAGTGAATTCTGTTCTGTAAAATTATTAGACAGCATGATATTATTACAAAAATATTTCAAAGTTTTTTAAGTTTGTCGTTCGAAACCCCCCTATTACACACAATATTACCTATTATTATTTGTCCACTAGTCCAAAAAAGTTTTACAAGAAAAAAAACGAAAACCATAAAACGTTTTTCTTTTAGGAATCACGTTGCTATATCCCTCCCAGCATGTAGGGATGTTCTGTACAATTTGAATCTATTTTTATGTTAATTAATAATTTAGTATGTAATACCGTTAGCCACAATATCTTACTTATATTGAAATTATTAATTTTGAGATTGGAAAATGAAGCTTACCTTATGTAATAATTGAAACATTTTTTTAGAAGAAAGAAAACAAAACCTCCTTATGCCATTCTCACAGAATCATATTGTACCGAGTCACTTGTACTTAAATATCGATACACAATATTGTAGAAACATGCGAAACAGTAACGTATACTTCTCTATATTATATGGTCATTTTTTCCGCAGTATATTGTGCACAACTGTGAATTTTTTTCCGTTGCACAATTGTACACATGCATTTTATGTGCCGTCTTTTTTGTTTTCTTTCAAATTTAATTATTTGTTTTTGTTTTCGATTTTTTTGTTTGCATATATAGCTAAGAATCCAAATATAATATGACTACACTTATTGTGCGGTACATTTTTTTTTGTAAATTAGTCAATTCTGTAGGAGAACTTACAATAATGTACAGACGATTATTACATAATTGCCTTAGATTTCAGTAAAGTACACAGAGAATACACGAATTATCGCAAGACGTTAGCAACAAAAGTCATTCTGTATCTCTTATAAACCGGAATACTTTTACAATTGTTGTCTTTATCCTTTGTTAAGCTTCTTTTTCCCCATTCCGTAAAATTGACAAGTCAATGAACATGGCTAAAACAATTCATTAAAGTGTAGAACTTATGATTGCTAGTATATTAGTTTAAATGTCCCATTAGTGCTCTCACATCAAGCCAAAGCTGATAAAGGCTAACATGTTTAAGATGCCTTGATCAATGGTGTCGCTTTTTTCTGAGTCGGAAATTTAAGATATAAGCTGTGCTCTGTATACCGAAAAAAATGAGACATATTCGTACCCATGATAGATTTGGTCAATCAATCGGTGACATTGTATGAGTCAATACTTCATCTCTGTCTGAACAAAATATTTTATCTGTACAGTTTTAAGACAGAAAAAAAGCTTGTTTAATGTGATGAAAACATTTATAGAATGGGGGAAGAATTGAGCTAACAACAAGCTACATACATATGTTATATATATATATACTTTAACAACAACAAATTATTACTACGGATAATATTCTATGCGGCATTTTAAAGCATGTAAACTCCTACTAGCTAAGAATCGTTATGTGTATATTTATTCACATTCTTGCAACGGAAGTGAATATCGATTCGCATAGAGAAAAAAACTGTGTAGTGATAATAATAATAATACTTGGTCAAGTGTGTGAACTATTTGTAAAGATGAACAAACCTTTGTAAGATCGCGGAATCCAAGACATAACTTACTATTTACTATATTTAAAAAAAATATCCACGGACTAATTAATTAGTTTAGCTCTTACCGGGAAATACTTATGTGTAATTACATAGATTTGCAACTTGAATATATATATATATATATATAACATTACATTATAGCAGCCTGTCCTATAGAGGCTATAAAATGGTTGATGACAAAACAAAAAAAAAGTGCGTAGAGAGAAATTATAGTGTAATTGTGTACGGACGTATTCTGAACACAGCGAGAGAGAGAGAAAGAAGAGATGCATTTGAGAAGAAAAGAATATGTAAAATGATTGAAACCAATATCCACCGGGCCTTGATTGTTAGTAACTATATATATAATAATATATTTATTCATATGAATTTTTAGTTCCAATTTTTCTACATCAACACTGGTCAGTAAGTTTGTTGAAGAGAGAGAACAATTAGTTACGAGGGATGTTATTACAAATATATGTATATACAGTGTGTCCAATTGTCAGTCTACATGGTTTCTTATGAGAGCACTATTTCCCTAGTTTCGACATGTTAAA
>JAQIVZ010001194.1:0-38416 GCA_034700945.1 Arrhopalites spinosus
TTTGGCCTTTTGTTCAGCTTCCTCCTTGGCTTTCTTTTCTGCCTCAACTTTAGCTTTCTTATCAGCTTCCTCTTTGGGCTTTTTCTCAGCTTCCTCCTTTGCCTTTTTGTCAGCTTCTTCTTTTGCCTTTTTGCCAGTTTCTTCTTTGGCTTTTTTCTCTGCCTCAGCTTTCTTATCGGCTTCCTCTTTAGCTTTCTTTTCTGCCTCAACTTTAGCCTTCTTAGCAGCTTCCTCCTTGGCTTTTATATCAGCTTCTTCTTTTGCCTTTTTATCGGCTTCCTCCTTGGCTTTCTTCTCTTCCTCAGCTTTCTTGTCAGATTCCTCCTTCGCTTTCTTATGAGCTTCGTCTTTGGCCTTCTTTTCAGCTTCTTCCTTGGCCTTCTTTTCAGCTTCTTTTTTGTCCGCTTCTCCATTGGAGTATGTATCTGGTTCGTCTTGGGCTTTGTATTTCATTTCTTCATTGTCTACATTAGTCTTTTTGTCGGTGTCGTTTTTGGTATTTTGCTCTGCTTTATCAAATTTTTCATTCAATTTTTTGTCCTCTGTGGCTGGGACTTTTGTGCCATTAGTAGAATTAATAATTTTAGTACCGTCATCGCATGAATTTTGTCTTTTCTCCTCCAAACTACTTTTTGCGTTTTTAGTTTCATTTGGCCCATCAGCTGCAGCAGTAGTTTCCTGTGGTTGTTCAGTCAAACTTTTCTTTGAATCCTTGTTGCCGCCAACAAGTTCAATAGATTGAAGCTCTATTTTGCTGACTTTGGTTGCGGTTGGATTGATTGCATTTACATCAAATTTTTCAGCCTCTTGAAATTCCACTTGCTCATATCCTGGTAATTTTGTTTCAAAACTAGCTAACTCTCCAGGTTTTAGTTTGGTTAAATTCACGTTGATTATTTTTTTGCTGTTCTTGTTGTCATCCTGTTTTTCTTTGATTTCAATTGTCTCATCCTGAAGTTGGGGCTCAGTACTTTGAACATTGTTGTCCTTACCGGCTGTACCACCAGTGACATTATTATTCGCAGATTTTTCCAATGGTTTCTTTTCCGTTGCAGACACTCCGTCGTTTGTATTCTCAGTGTGATCAGCAGTCTTTTCCGGTTTTGATAAGTCGCTTGAATGACTAGTACCGCCGGTTTTGTCCACATTAGCATTAGTTTCTGATATTTCTGACTTTTGGCTAGGGGCAACATTTTCATCCAAACTAACAGATGTCTTTAACTCATTTGCTGATTTTAGGACCGACTTCTTTGTCTTTTCACGTTTGTTAGTATCTTGATCTAAGACGTTAACGCCAAGGTCATCTGACGATGGTGATTGTGAATTGGCAGTATTTTCATTGCTTCCAGTGACCAACTGCTCTGTTTGTTTTGGTTTAGTCGGCCAATCAGGAGTCAATTCTCCTGCTTCCTTTAGTTCGAGTTGTTTTGCATCAATTGATGTTTTGCTAACGCTTTCAGAATCTTTTGAAATATTCTGAACTTCTGTTTCGATTACTGTGGAAGCCTTTGCTGGCTCACCAATATTTTCACCAACAACCGCTGCCTGTGTGTTTGCTTTATTAGATGTTGGTGACTGAACATTTTCAGTTGCTGTAGCTGCTGGGTCTTTGGTTTTGGTCGTTGAATCTACTGACATGTCGTCAACAGTGTCCAGTACATTTTCCTCACCAACATTGGTGGGCCTCACTTCATTTGTTGTCGCTGTTGTTGTTCCGGCTGCTTGATTTTTGTTTAGACTTTCTCCATTGGTATTATCGACTTCACCAGTCAATGGAGCTTTCTCTTCATTTTGCTTTGATTTTGGAGATTCATTGTTCGACTCTTTCTTTACATCATCTACCATCTCAGACTCTTGTGGGTTAGAATCAGATGACAATGTCTTTGTGAGATCTGCGGATTTTCCTTTCTTGACTCGTTTTGGTCGTTCCGGTGGTGTATCTTGTGATTGTACTTCGGACTCTTTTTTCATATTAACCAAATCCTGCTTGTCACTAGGAGCTTCTGTTGGTGTAGTCTTTTCCTTTAGATCTTCTTCAGGTTTTGTTTCTTTAGATTTCACTTCAGTGACAGATCCATTTTGCGTACGTATGGTCTCGTCAGTATCCACACTAGTTTCATGGACGGAATTTTGTTTCTTAGAATCGTCAAGCTTTTTACCATCTTCTGAAGACGCAGACCCAGGCTTGTCTACACCAGTCAATATTTCTTTACCAAGTTGAGATTCAGAATCATTAATAGTACCATCAGCCGATTTTTGTTGTTTATCTGAGATGGACTTTTTTCTTGTAGTTTCAATGTTGGACGACTTAGCACCAGGTTCTTGTTCTTTTGATACAGTTGATTGTTCCAAATTTGATGGCTCAGACTTTTCCACCTCACCTGCGGCTTTTTCTTTAGATGTTGTAGAATTTTTGTCTTTACTGTCTTGAGCACTGTCTTGGACTTTTTCTTTTTTATTAGTTTCTTCCTGATAAACTGTGTCACTCTTGTCTTCAGTTAAAGACTTGTTAAGTTCGTTTGCAGACATGAGTACAGATTTTCTAGCCTTTTCAAGTTTACTATTATTACGGTTCAGTATATTAGCATTCAAATCATCCAGATTGGCAGATAATGACTCATCTTCAGTTGTAACAACTGATGGTTTTCTTACATTTTCGTCTTTGGTCAGACTTTCAGGTTTTTCTTTAGTTTCAACTCCATTTTCTTGTTGCGGCTTTGATGCCAGCGTTGTCTCACCATTTTTGGAGCTTGTTTCATTCTGTGAAATTTCGGCCTTTTCTGATTTATCTACTTCACTACCTGTCAAATGTTGTGTTGGAGGAAGTTGTCCACTTGACAACCTTTTCTTCTGGTGGTTTTTGATTTGAGCATTCTCTTGTGAATCCTCAGATTCTTTATCCATGTCGTCCGTTTTTTCAGCTGCAATTTGTCCAGACACACTGTTTGGCTGCTCATTTGTTTTGGATATAATGACTTCCTGTGACGCATCCTCGATATGACCATTTTGAGTTTTAGCTTTTTCGAGACTCGCAATGACTGGCTTTTCTTCTGCACTTGTCGTTGAGGTTTTAGCTTGCTCAGAAATTAAAGATGGTTCAACTCCAGATTTAGCGACCTGATTGGCTTCCGTTTTCATTTCTTGATTGACCAGTACACCATCAACGGTTTCTGACAATTCCTTTTCTTTCCCAACATTGATTGACATGGCTTTACTTGCCTTTGCCGTTAACAGTTGATTTTCCGTAAGTTGTTGTGCCGTTTCTAAACCATTTAGTGTGCCAGTAGTTAAAGTATTTGCTTCCACTCCCTGTGGAGATTGAGCTTCTACTACTTGACCTCTGTGTAAACTTTCTCCACTTTCTCCGCTAGAGACACCAACCTTTTCGTTGGACTTGCCTTTCACTTCTTCGGTCGACTTTGATTCTGGCGTATTGTCAGTTGGCTTTTCCCCTTCAACCTTTGTCCCCTCTTGAGTATCAGAAGACCAATTAGCTTTGGGAGTTTTCATGGAGACATCTTTCACATTGTCTGCATTTTCAATGTCTGATGACCAATTTGCTTTGGGTCCGTTAGCAGCAGCCTCCAATTTTGCTCTTTCTTCAATATCCGATGACCATGTAACTGTTGGTCCATTATTCTGAGCTGCTTCTAATTTCTTGTTTTCGTCAACATCAGAAGACCATGTAACTTTGGGACCATTTTCATTAGCTTGGTCTTTTGCTTCTTGTGTCGAAAGTATTGTGTCAGTTTCAGTAGTTGCAATTACTACGCTGCCTTCGGTAAATGAAGTAGAGGCTAGCTGTTTGAATGCTGCCATTTTGGATTCCTCATCAACTTTTGTCCCTTGAATTGAAGCTTTGACTTCCTCAACTTTCTCTTTTGATTGTTTACTTGCGTTTTTGTTCAATAGTTGATTGCCATCCTTTTCTTTGCCAGTTGTCTCCTTAGAAATTTTAGCATCTTGTTGCTCCTTTGATTCAGTGACTGAAACCTCCTTGGACTTGACAGTGGATTGTTTCTCTTCGTTTTCAATAGATTTTGAACTTGGAGCCGAAGAGACTTTCTCTTCGTCAACTTTATTTACTTTGTCTCCATCCAATGTTTCTTTCTGTTCGGTAGCAAGAGTAGATTCATCAGCTTTTTTATTTTTGACTCTGGCATCAGAATCTTTAGCATCTTTTGCCTCAGTCTTGGATACTTTATTAGTTTCAACTTGAGAACTCTTTGACTTTTCGTCAGTCGTCTTTTCTTGAACACTTTCGTTAGCCTTTGTACTTGAAAGTTTTTCTGTTCCAACGAGCTCAATGTCCTCAGCTAATTCACCCTGTGTACTTTCCAGTGAACTAATGTCCCCTTGTTTAATTGCCTTGCTGCTTTTTGTAATTTCAGTAGAAGCAAGTGCTACATGTGACTCACCATTTTTAGTCATTTCATTAATTTGTTCTGAACTCTGAACCAAATTATTCTCTTTTGCAAGTTGACTACCTTCCATTTGTTTTACATCTCCAACCTTTTTTCCAGGATGAGTTAGAATTTGAACCGTCTGCCCAGACTTGACTGATTCTTTGTCATTTGCATCCGCAGTTTGATATTGAGGCTTGACAACGACACCATCATCATTTAGGATATCTGTACTGACATTTTCTGATTGATTAGCCAAGCGTTCTTTTCCTTGTTTTAACTCCTGCACTTGATTCTTTTTTGCTTCTTTGACGGCACCATCTTGAGACTTGACTGAAGGAGCTTGAGCAGCTAAAATTGCATCTAGTTTTGACTCATTTATTTGTGCTGAAGTCATTTCAGCTTCAGCAAATTGAAAATTTTCATCCAAATCATCAACAAGATTGGCTTGATTCAATTGATTAATTTTGTCAACTCCCTTGGAACTTTGAACAAGTTTAGCAGCCTCATTGATGAGAACGTTACTATTTGCCACTTGAATTTTCAAATCCTCTACATAATCGCTTACATCGGAATGTTCTACCATTTCAAATTCATTATCATCACATACTAATAATTTATCCTGCTCATTCTTGTGGTTCTGAATAGTAGTTTGAGCAAGAACAGGTGACTGGGGCTCACGCTTTGATTCAGGCTCATCACCAGCTTTGACTTTACTTTTATCGGCAGTCTTTTTAGCAATTGTTTGAGTCATGGAATCTTTCCTTTCTTTGATTGTTTTAATTGTGGATGCTTCAATTTGTTCTTCTTCTTCAGCAATTCCAAATACGGGTAATTGTTGTTGTGGTTCATCGAGTATATTGAGTTGTTCAGTACTGTCATGAAATTGACCATCATAATCCAAATCATCTTCATCTTGAACATTGTCATAGTCATAATCATGTTGATTGGTGACCATTTGACCTTCTCCAGTAAGTTTATTAAGTTGATTAAGAAATTCATTAATTTTCCCACCAAATTCATCAATTTGTTCACCAAATTCTTTGACAGTTACATTATTGACAGCATTTTCATCCATTAAATCTTTATTAATCATTTCCCATTCATCCTCTTCACCAACTAAAGTTCCACGAGGAAGTTCTTCGAGGGAGCCAAAGACTGGAGTATCCATGCCTTCAGAGTAAAAGCTGACTTCCGGGGAAGAACTATTTTCAGCTTCAACCACTTTATAATCATCTTTCTCTGGTATTTCAAGCATCTTCAAACCGTCTGACAGGACGACATTGATGGACGTTGGGGAGTCTAAACTAGTCATTGTTCGTTCTTTCTCAAGTACAAGCTCAACAGCAGCTCCAACTTGAACAGCTTCAAAGTCTTCAAGTAGAACACTATGACGGGACTCAGATAAATCTGACATGTCTTCAAAGTCAGCTTCTGTCTTTTCAGAACAACTATCTTGACGACAGGGAGCAGTCTCAAAACCATTTACATCAACATCAATCACCACCGCCTCCATTACAATCCGCCCGGAATTTGTCGTTTCTTTTACAAACCGAAGGGATGGCAATGTAAGTACATTGTGCTCTATACAGTGAAATTCCAACATTAGAAAAAAAATTTAATTTTAATGATATTTTCTAATTATTACACACAATATAAATGGAAAAGGAATGTTCATGTGTTGTTGTCTTAATTAAAATATTTGATAATAAACAAACCAGAGACAAATTCGGAATATTCATCCGCAAACATTTCAATGATATTCTTGGCATCTTGCTCTGTTAAATCTGGTGTTTCATACAGAGACACAGAAACTTCTTTGCCATCAATGGACACTGAAATCTCATCCAGTCCTTCTGCCGTTTCGTAAACACTAATCATTTGAGATGAACTGAAACAAAAAAAAATGTGGACATTATTAATTGGAAAAAACTATGGAAAGGGCAAATACTTTTAATAAAAGTTTCTAAAACTATAGACATACCGTTCTTCCAGGATTGTTGAAAGACTAGGATCTCTAGCCAATTTTTCCAAGGCATCCTCCTCCTTTTTATTGTCTAGAGGTGTATTAAACATGTACAAATTAATTAGTACGGATTCTTTTTCATTTGTACAAAATTATAAGAATTTTAGTTAGATATAAAGGAGTCACGAGTAAAAATTGTACCTTCAAAGCCAAGAAGACTTGCAGAAGAATCGCAACTCCCCATGCAATTTCTTGCCTGCATAAAAAAAATTATCAATTCATTAAAATATTTTCATTGGTAGCTCAATGTGAAAAAGAAATCAAGGGCGAGGCCTTTACAAAAAAATAATTGACAACGAACTTGGCATGTGTAGGTCCCAAGGCAGCAATTTCCACCACTGGACACAATTTTGTGAATATCTCCAGCCTTGAGTTCAACACCGTCTTTAAACCATTTTAATGTGGGTTGGGGAACACCAATTACTTTACACTCAAGATTAACAATTCCTTCATGGAGAACTGCCCGGAGTCCTTCAAGAAATCGGGGTTTTTTGTAGGTAGTAGGAATACTTAGGGAAATTCGACAGCAACTGAAATGGGAAATGTACATATAATTTTATTAATTTAGAACGACATTAAGTAATTCTTTTGTCACTGAATAAAAAAGAAATTATTTTGAACCTAAAACTTGTGCCATATTCCGTCTTGGCGACGCACTTGTACTCTCCATCTCTACCCACTGCAACACATTCGTCAACAAGCGAGTTGTTCGTGATGGTCATATTTTCTCCAGAAGTAAGGAGTTGATTATTAAAATACCATTCTAAGACTGCTTTACAATTGAGCTCTACATTTAGCCTAGAAATTTAAAAAATTATGTAAATCAGGGGTATCCCTCACAGGGCAAAAAAACTAGAAAAAACTGTCTTGAAATAATTTACTCTAATTTGGATCCAACGACGACAGTCGCACTTTTGAGTCCTCTCACAAATTGGGGTGGTCGATTAACACTAGACAAGTGTTCCAATAATTTTCCTCTTTCTTCTTCACTTAATTGGAATTGAATGTCATCGAATGTGAGTTCTGCTGTAGATTCTACAACGCCCATGTAATTTGTAGCCTGACAGCAATACTGTCCAAGAGAATTGGAGCCACACAGTTGATACACATCCCCTGGTTTCAATTCTAGTCCATCTTTTAACAAAATTATTAAAAAATTGTCCTTGTATTACGTTTCACATGTTAATAAATGTAGGCCTCATTTTTATAAAAAAAAGTTATTAGTTTTTGAAAAAAAGACATTTGAAATTTTACCGAGGATATGTAAGCTAACTTTATTTAAGAAGAATTTGAGAATTGTCAGCAAGCGGAAATTGAAGGACGGAGGGAGAAAATTTACATCTCAAAGTAGCAGGAATGGGTAAATTGACAGAAGAGGAGGTCAACAACAGTAGAGAGCGATTGGACTATAAGCTGGACAAGAAAAAATTAATAGGAAAATGTAATTTTGTGGGTGGCAATATTCTACAGTTGAAAATTCTAAGTGAATTTTATCAGACACTGAACTGACCTCTTAACAGTGATTTATTTTCACCACTTTTGCTTAAATGCTGGTTGACTTTTTAATAATGATTAGAGTCTAAGTACTAAGAATAGCCCTCAAAAAAATAAAATAAAATGTGGACATACCCTTAAACCATTTTAATTCGGGGGTAGGATATCCGACAACTTTACACTCAAATGTGACGAGTCCTTCTTCGGTGAGAACGGCTTTTAAGTCTTGAAGAAATCGTGGTTTTCGATAATTTTTGGGAGCCACAACGCTAACAAAACAACTAGTCTCAACTCCATTAATATTACACTTCCACTCTCCATCATCACAAAGCATGAGGGGTTTCAAGATTAATTCCACATTGTAGTCACTTTTATTCATACTAATTCGACCACCATCCACTTTAACTTCCACTCCTTTATTATACCACGTCACTTTATCCACTGGATTTCGAATTCCAACAGTTAAAACATGGGGTTCACCAATTCGGGCTTTGTGATCCACAAGTTCATCAGTTATCACGGGTCTTGAGGAAGTCACATGGACATGTGAACAACTTACTACAGTTCCCATACAATTTGTTGCCCGGCATGTGTATGACCCTAATGATGTTGGGTCAGCTTGCTTCAGGGCAAAGACATCTCCAGGCTTTATTTGCTCTCCATCCTTGAACCACTGCAAAAACGGAGTCGGCACTCCAGTCACCTGTCAAATTATCATCAAAATTAATCCCAGTGTCTTTTTGTCATATTTGGTAAAATTATTTGATGGCCATGTTTTTCACCTTGCATTCCAAAGAAACTGTGCCAGCATCCGTCAAGATAGCCCGAAGAGGCTCTACAAACTCGGGTGGTTTGTAGGCTCGTGGAACTAAAAACATAAAAGCGGAAGTAGACAATTTTGTATGTTTTGTGAATTTACATAAAAAATAACTTAATCTCTGTATCTCATCTCTCAATATTACCATGTCAAGTGTATAAATAATGAAAAAAAGGGTTAGTCTTTGCTCATTTTCAAAAAAACCAAATACCAAAAATTCACTGATTTATTGGGGCTATTTGGCAAACTAGACTAAAGTTTGCAGATGGGTAATCAAAAAGAAAAAGAAAAGTACCTGCCACTATAAAACTTCCTACTTAAAATGAAGAGGAGACAAAAATATGGATACTCATCTGTACATGTATGACTTGATAGTTTTACATGTGGATGAAAAACAAAAATTAAAATCTTTTCTACAAATATTATTACACGTCTAGAATAGAGGCTAGTTTAGAAGATGAATTGAATAAACAGTTGCTAGTGACTGGTTTTCATCATCATCATGTTTACAATTTCTATAGTTTATGCGTTTGTGTCCTCATTCCTTCCGTGTCCACACTGTTTCACTCTCTCTAAATTAACAATGACGCACATTTCACTTTTTTTTTAAAAAAAAAGTGTGTGTACTATGAACTATATCAAATTTAATTTGATGATTATCAATTTTCTCATTACTCTCACTAACTACTAGAGATAGGGAAGATTGATGATCCGAATGAGTCATTTGACAAGAGAATATGGAAAAAAATATTCTTAATCCCTTGATATCATAATATTAGACGCGGCGTTTTATTTTTATGTTTTACGTCAGAGCAGCTCAAGCTTGTACAGGGTCAGAAATAACTCGTGTCTTTTCCTCCCAGCCCCATTAAGAATGCAAGTCAAAAAAAAGATGCAGAATATATATACACACCTTCATATTTATATAAAAAATAAATATTATAATATATTTATCAATAATTTCTTCACCAAAAATGTTGAATTCATAAAATGAATAAAAAAAGATTATTTTTGACCCTGTAGTCTAAATAAAGTGTATGATTCGTTTACTATCAATTAAATGAGACGACCTTCAATATAAAACGTCACTGAGTTATTGGAGCAGGATTTTTTTTAAAAAAAGTTTTGCTAAACTAAACTAAAATAAATATTGGTAAGTAGGACCTATATAAATTTAAATATTATTTCTAAAAAATTGTCTTACTCATTAATTTGATAAGTCCATGAGATGCTTGTCTTCCGGTAGTGGATTGATTTTCTGTAAATGTACAAATAATCAAAATATCTACAATAAACTAAATTCACTGATAAATTGAAGTAAAAGCACTGAAAATCAACTCGCCTGCTACACAAGTCCATTTTCCTTCGTCTTCAACATGAACTTGAAGGATATTTAGTGTATGAATATTATTTTCAACTGCATAGTGAAATCGAGGGTCAGTCGAAGGGTCCAATTTCTTTCCATTTCTGAACCATGTTACCTACAAAATGGGAGAAAGGTGTCATCATTTTTTTAAAAAATATTTTGTCAAAACTGTAAAATAAGCCAGTAATTTTTTTAAACGTCTTCATTAATCCAAAAATTTCATTTGTGCATTGTAATTCAGTTATTCAAAAAAAAAAATTCAAACTATTTAAATTGTTTGACAAATAAAAAGGCAAAAGAATTTTTAAAATCAATCAAAATTCTTGAATGTTCAACTTGAAATTAATTTTTAAAAAATAACAAAACAAAAACAAAAACAAATGTTTAGTATTAAATGTAACTGAAAAGCGAGACGAAATAAATAGTCTATTTAGTACAGTTCTGACCTTGAGTTCGGAAAGACTTTGAATTGTGACACAAATTTTTCCCCTTCCATTAACTTTGAAACTGTAGTCCCCAAGAGGTTTAACCTAATATTGTAGAAAATATGACAACAAAATTTAATGCACAATTAAAAACAACTCATAAAACAACAAAAGTAGAAGAAAGTGTCGATTTTCACTAACAAATTCCGGAGGGACATTCTCCATAGTTGTGGACTTTCTTTTTGACGTTGATGTAGAAGTGGTTGATATAGTGGTTGGGTCAATTAAATTATTTTGAAAAAATTGTTGTTGTTGTTGTGTTCCCTGCTCGCTGATTCTAACCACGTCACTATAAATCCTACAAAGAGCAACAATATTTTCAACAACACACCACACAACACACACACACTAAGAAAAGAGAGAAAAGAGGAAACTATTTTATTTTTCTAAACTAAGCAGCCCAATCCTTTCTTTCTTTACTTTGCTGTCTTGAGTTTCTTTTTATTTTTTCAAAAAATTTATTTCAGAATATCCAAAAACGTTTTTTACAACAAATATTTTTTTATAAGAACGGTACAAAATGCAAGTTATATAACAAGAAGGGAGAAGGATTGGTACAGGTGGAACGTGGTAAAATTGACAAAATGGTGAAAAAAAGAAAAAAAATTATTTGAAACGTGTTTTCTTTTTTTTCAAGACAAAAAAATAAAAGAATTTATTTTGTTTCGTTACTTGTCTTCAGATTTGCAACACTTAGAGCCCATGGCCCACAAAAAAAAGTGTTGTTGTGTGCGAGAGAGACTCCAAGTATGAGTAGTAGAGTAAAGATGCTTTTTTTTCTTCTCTCTCCATAGTATAATTTGGGTTACAGCTGTTGAGGATCCTCATCTCTAATTTTAGAAATTTCGAAAAATGCAAGAGCAAACGGGTAACTACTGTATAATGTGATGTATATATATATAATAGATAAATATATATTAAAAGAAAAGAGTTGAAGCAATCGTCTGCAATGCGCACATTCATTCCCCTTGAACATTTTTTGAAGCCAGTCTCTTCTTTTCTCCCAGTAACCCAGCAGTGCCATTCAACATCATTACCCATCTTCATCTTTCTTTTCTGAAAGAGAGAGAGAGAGACCCCGAGATAGAGAGAATATAGAGTGATGTCTAAAAATAAAATAAATTTTCTCGGCCAAAGAATCAACAGTTCTTGTCTCCACATCACATGAATGTCAATTTAATCAGTAGCAAACAGAATAATACAAATGTGAACAAGTTCATAAACAACAATGGACCGAGCATACCAAAGAAACATAAAACTACAACAAAGTTAATTAATTTATTAATTCGGGATTGTAATGATAGACTAGTATTACTACTACTACTAAAATTAGAATTTTCATTTAATTTTTCACTAGAATCTGACAATTTATCCTCATCATGTTGTCTCTTGAGTGATGATGAATCCTCCTTACTAATTTGTTCTCCTTCTCCTCCGTCATCTTGATTTTTATTAGGACTGTAAGGTCTGATAAAAAATTCATTGTCTTGATTTCTTCGAGGAGGATGAGTCATTCCAGTAACTTTCCGTTCATTTCCTCTATTTAAATTTGTAAATTCTGCAAATGACTGTAAAAGATTTACTCGACTACCACCACCACCCTCTTTCCCTTCCCGCTCTTCTCTGACTCCAATCGTCTCATTGAGAAGAACATCCGGTGTATTATTTCTAGTCAAAAAGTCAAAACTAAGATCATCCGTCGACGATTTAACAGATGAGGCACAAACACTCCCGCTGTCAAAACTTGTTGAAATCTTGACATTCCCATTTTTCACTGGGACGACCAATTGACTTACAACAAACTCAACATCCTCATCTTCATCCTCTGATCCATCTTCAACTATCAAGAAACGGCTGCTCTCTCCTACAGACAAAAAATACAAGAAAGAATTTTCTCTTTAGACATACAAATAAATAAAAAAAGAGAAATATACAGACAAATTTTACTATTTTCGTTTTTCCTCTCAAAAAAAAGAAGTTGAGATAACAAACACATGCTCATTATTAGACAATTAAAGAGCTATACAAATTGTAGTCATCGTCATGATAATTTCTTTTTCTTAATTAAATTGTCTCCGCTCGACTTTTTTTATTTCCATCTGTATACATTTTCTCATGTTTTTTTTCTTGTCTTGTTGAAATTGAAACGAGTCCATTTGACTTTTTTGAGTGGAGAAAGAATTTTTGGAAAATATTAAAAAGCCGGCTGTCTATTTAAGTCATGCATTTAATGTTCTTGTTAAAATAAAATATGGCCATCATTTTAGTCAAACCAGACGGGAGTGTTTCTTTGCCCCTTTTTTTGTCACAGACTATGAAAACATGATCAATAAAAAGTGAGAAGATGCAGCTAATGGAGAAAAGTTTGTTTTGACTGCCTTGTGTTTGTCTACTTTGTGTATTTGAGAGGAAAAAAACAATACCTTTTGGCTATTTTAAGAATAACCTTAATCACATGCTCTTTTTAAACTTATAAGAGATTTAGTGTTGTAAATAGAGCATTTGTGTATGTAACTCATGTAATGGGAATGAAGGGAAGCTTGTCAAATCATGCAGTTTGCATGTTACTTTTACCTAATGTATACCTATGTGCATATTATATTATGGTAACCTAATCAGGCTCATGGAATGTAAACTAAAACCTGACGTAATTCCTACTCAATCGTATACAAAGTTAGACACACACACACACAAAGACAGATGATCAATGAACATATTATGTAATTTTAAAACCATGTTTTAAACCCCCATTTGTTTCCGTTTCCTTTTTAACTTGTAAAAATACCAACCTTGGTTCGGCTCACCGTCACTGGCTCCTAGTTCCTTGTTTGAGTCTAAAAAACAATTTTACATAATACAGAAAAAATAAAATAAAATATTTATAGACAATGCTCTATTTTAGAAAAATGTATCAAAGGACAAAAAATCAATCCTGTCTATACTCTTATCTTCAAGGACTAAGTTCTCTTTTAATAAGTGGATGGTTTAAAAGTCTATTATTTTTTATGTGTGTAATAAAATGAAGGGCATTGTAGACAATAAAATAACCTACCTAATGATATGTTTCTTGAATTATTGTCGTCCATCTTGGAATCTTTACGATACTTTTCAAATCTGTCTTGTCCTGAAAAAAATAATTGTTTTCATTATTTGTACTCTCCGTGACTGTATGAATGGTGAGACAATTTTTGAGATTTTGGGGAAAATAATTTTCAGTTTTTTTTTGACAGTACTGAAATTATTTGGTATGATGACTAAATATTATTTGGTAAATAAATATTATTGTAATGTAGAATAGAAAATTGAGTGAGTACCCCGAGAAGTTTTCCCAGTCTTTGAGTACTGTTCATAGTATCGATCTTTAGAATCTAAAAATATGAAACAATAAATTAATGAGAGTGGTGCCTATCATTGTATACATGGCAGCACTAATAATAAGTAGCATCATGGCTATATACCAGTAACGTTGCCAGAAGTTGAAGTCTTCGACTCATCTTGCTGTGGCCTACAATTTGGCAAACGGCTCCCTCCAATTAGTTGATTTCTGCTTATCAAGGTGGGTTCTCGCTTCATTGGCTTATCTACTTGAGGAGCTGAAATTTTTGTAATATTTATTAACAATTTCTACAATCAAAATAATTATTCAAAAAATACCGTCTTCAAAAATAAGACTCATCTACATTTATTCCATTGTTTATGTACCTTGTAAATAATCACTCCTCATTGTTTTAGTTAAACGTTCTAGGGAATCTGTTTTTTCCTTCTCTTGAACTGTAAATGCAATTAAACATTAAGTAATGTACAAGTCATTATTATGATGAGTAAATTATGTCTCCATGCATATAAATATGTACATACCTGAAGGGACATTTCGAGGTAGGTTTGGAGAAAGTTTTTGAGAGGAGAAAAAATCAGTTTTTGCGTACGGGGAGTCTACTCTTGGAACATGCTTTCTTACTTCAGTGGGTTCAATTTGACGTTTAATATCTACAACAAATTATTTTACAAAATATTTTGACATTTATTTGTAATAAATGCAGTAAATAATTATTCATCAGTTTTAAAAAAACTAACCAGACTTGGGGGATGAAACAACAGGATTTTTATGCAATTCTAAACTTGCTTCGGGAAAATTATCTGAGAAATAAAAAAAGTACCCAAATTATCAGACAATTTTCACAATTTTTGCAAAATTACAAACATAATTTGAATTGACAGCCATTTACCATTCAAAACTTCAAACTCATCTTCTTGAATGGAGGACATAACAGAACTAAAATAATGATGGAACATAACATAATGGAAAACATAAAATAAAACAAAATAAAGTAGGATATATAATAAATCATAAAAATAATCAAAAAGAATTAATAATAAAGGTAAAGAAAATCGAACCCTTGTTCTTTATTTGAATCGGGTATATAAATTTGAACCGATTCTTCCCCTCCTACAATATTTAATTTATTTTTTAAAATAATTTACTTGAAATTTAAATTTTTCAAAACTGTGAAATTTACCATCACTGATGCCAAAATGATTTTCTGCTTTGATTCGAAAACGATATTTAGAGCCTGGAATTAAGTCTCTAATTTTACACCCCCGATTTTTTGTCGACAATGCCTTTAACCAAACTCCCCATCCGTCCTGTAAATAATAAGTAGTAACAATTTAAGCTTCATCTTAGCCTAATTTGTAATCACTTAAAATGGTCATACACGGTAATACTCGACGAGGTAGTTGTTCACATCATCCATATTTTGTTCCCATTCCAAAACGCAACTGTTGTCGGATAATTGAATAACCATGGGCTTTCCAGGAGGCTGAGGTCTGTCTGAAATGAAGACAAAATAGTTTGATTTTGGAGTTTGTAAAGTTTTGTCAAATTATAATAATTAATTTTAAGTCATCTTAAATTGTAATTTAATTCCGCACCAGTAACAGTGACTAGAACATGAGCAACGTCCTCTCCAATACAATTTTCAACACGAATGCTGTATTCCCCTCCTGAATAAAAGAATTCATAGATTCCAGAAATATTTAATACGTCGTAGATTTATAGAATCATTTTACATATCCAAAGCACCTTCTTCTCTTGTGACATTTTCCAATGTCAATACAGCTATATCTCCAATTTCCTGCAACATAAAATATTTTAAAAATAAATTGCATATTGAAACTATAAAATTGTATGCTTTTTAAAATAATGTAGACTTTAAATATTTTAAACCTGAGTTTTGTATCTTCCATTTATGGGGTCTCCATTGTGATAAAAAGAAATGACTGGCTTGGGTCTGTGAAACAGTAAAAAATTCATGAAAAGGTACGTTCGTCAAATTAATCAGTACTTAATTGACAAGTGTTCTTGTACCGGCCAGTGCATCCAAATTTAAGCCTTAAGTTTTCCCCACCTCGACAAATTATTCCTTCGTCATATGTTCTCGGTACTTTAATTCGTGGTGGAGCTGGAATATTCCGAAAAATTTTATTTAAAAAACATATTTTTATAAAAACTAAATGCAGTGAAATGATAGAGGTCGATGTACCCTCAACAACGATTTTGGCCGCTGGAAAATACAAATTGAACAAAAGGAATATGATAAATTATCATGTAAACTTAATGAACATAATATGAAAATGTCACATGAGTGTAATTTAATTGACAAGACATTTTACTTACTTGATTCAATCTCCCCTAATAAATTTTTTCCTACCGCTCGTATTTCTCCTTCATCCTTGAAATGAGAAATGAACACTCATTGTAAAAGGTAAATTACTGATGAATGCTGTGTAACTGAAAACAATTTTGTACTCACGGAAATTTTTATATGGTTGAACACCATTTTGTAATCAATTCCATCTGACTGCATATAAATTCTGTCATTTGGCATGATCTCATCACCATTTAAATACCCTATAAGATTGGAACAATTTTAATTTCTTGATTTTTAAAATGGAAAAAAATTAATACTGAAAATTTTTAAAGGTTCATGTTATTGTCAAATTATTATTTTAATTGGTGTAAGTAAGTAAAAGGAGTATTTTATTAAATGACACATGCATGTAAATTGCTAAACTAGCACAAAATGTGAAAGTTATTTATTTTAAACGTACAAGTAACTTCTGCGATTGGCATTCCCCAAATTCTGCAATTCAGTTCGACCTGTCATGCAATCAAGAGAGGTCAACAAAATGCAAAAAAAAATAATTAAAAATTAATTTAGTTGTAATGTCATCAAATATTTAATTTGAAAAATATGAATGACCTTTTCAAATTCAATTGCTCTGTTGATATTATTCAGGGGAACTAGAAGGACAGGCTCTGAGAATTCAAAAGAGACAGGGACACTTGTCTCTGAAGGCTCAGAGTATCCCAACAAATTTTCTGCCACTAATTAAATTAAATTGTATTTATTTTGTGCTGACTATTAATCCTAATTCAAGATAAATAAATACAATGTTCATGGACTAACTTACCCACACGAAACACAAAAGTGTCATCAAGATTCTTGAGCAAACATTCTGTCCCATTCACTCTATAGGATTCCCAATTGCTTCCATCAACCCTATTAAACTGAAGGATGTACCCTGAAATTAAATAATAATTAGTTTTTTATTTACATTTTATAATTTATTTGAAAAATTATTCATTCATCATATTCATGTCATGCTGACAAGTTCTCATTTCAAGTGGAAGACCCCCCTCCATATTTGCACCTGTTACATCTCTCAAAGAAAAAGACGTTAAAATTTATCTTGAATCTAGTAATTTTAGATTTGATCTTGCATCAAATTTGACAGGCTCATCATCAAAATCTGAGCCTTGTGTTGCTCATTTTCATCAAAAGCAATTAGATAGAATGTCACTTCAAAAATTCATTTCACTGTTCCTATCACTTCAATTTTTAAAAATTGTAATCCAATTTCAACAATAAATATTTTTAATCTCAAAAATGTTTATAGCTCATAATTCCGCGTTAATTTCAGCGTCATATTATCATAAAAGAAACTCCTGTCCTGGTGGTGTCCATATTGACTGTCATTTTATCCTCATTCAGGGTTTCTACTCCTTTTTAATTTTATATCCATTTTTTTAAAATTGGGATTTTGTAAAATTATTATCCTAGAAAAATGGTCCATCTATTATGAAAAATAATGAATAGAGTGCTCATATTGAATTTACCAATAACTGGACAACCACCATTGTAATTTGGTTCATTCCATCTCACCATCACATCTTCACCAATATATTCGACGGTAGGTTTCGACGGAGCATCTGGTTTGCCTAAATTAAATTAATTGTCCCTTGATTACTTACAATTGAAATTTAATTGTAAAAGATAATTATGAGGGAGAGTGAAAAAAAAATATGTACCTGCTCCAGGAGGGATCTTGTACTTTCTATTGCCACTTTCTTTCTTTCGACTACTTTGATTTCCCATCCTGTTATATGAATCGATGACGAAAGGCACACACTTGACTGCACATAAATATACCAAAGAGAAAGGGAGAGAAAGAGAGAGAGAGAGACAAAAAAACTAAACAATGAGAGTCTCCATACGAATGTCAAATGTGAAGAGAAAAAAAAGGAATGCTACTGTACACACATACACACTTTAAAAAAAGTGTCGAGTCGTCCAAGTCGTGACCATGTAAACAAAAATTTCAAAGTGCATGAGGATGAAATGAACAGAGAGAGAGAGAGAGAGAGAACAAGATGAGCCTAAAAATAGGCTGACATGTTGAGAGGAGCTAGAAAAAAAACGCGGATTTCCGTGACTTCCGCCGCCGTTCTGCGCATCACCAAGTCACTGGTAAAAAAAGCAACTGCTTTGCTTTCTTCTTCTTATCCTTTATTTTGCAACTATATACCCATAGTACTCTCAATATAACATAATCATCCCTGCTACGTATATTATTATCAGTACTAAATTTAGAATTTACATAATGTGTACAGAACAAAGTTTCAATTTTTTTGTATGCTTGAGACGTATACTGAATGGTTGGTTTAATGGTAAATTTATGCCTATCTTTTTTATTGAGAGACAATTCCTTCACTGAATGCCAAATTTTACAAAATTTATTCATGTCTTTTTAAAATTATTTTATGAGGGGTGTAAAATTGACTGTTCATATTTTTTAAAAAGAAATTTGTCGGGCATTTCTTTGTTCTTGTTGGTGCGTCTAGAGAGAAATATTTGTGGAATAAAATTTGAGGTTAAACTTTTAATTAATACCACCCTTCCAATGACGCCAAGAAATGTCCTTCAAAAGTAAGATGTGGTGTCAAAAATGAAAGCCAGGCAAACTGTTTTGTACAGGCATGTTCAGCATTATAGTTTTTTATGTATAAAAATACACAGAGAAAAAGAATAGAAATTACAACAACAAATATTTTGGTCTTTATACAATTAACACTTGTGACCATGCCCATCATATAAGATTTTATACCATGAAAAAGTTGCACAGAAATTTTAATCAGTACTTTTTTGCATGATGTACGAGTCGTACAGTAATAACAGTGAGACAGGAGTCACGTGACAAGGTTTCTTCAGTTTTTTAAAAATATGAGCCTTTCTCAAGCCACTGACCGTTTTGGAATTAATCTAACAGAAATATTATTCAAAAACAAAGGGGTAGATTTTTCATTAATTTCTCCAGAGCATTTTTAATTTTAATGACAAAAAAATGGGAACAATAAATGGAAATGGAGCTTAGGGAAAGTTGAATAAAAATTTGAAGGTGCTTTGAGATTATGAAAGTGATGCATAAAAAGACACATTTTGTTTTATTCTTCAACCTTATCATCATTCTCTTATTTATTTCGCAACAAATATATTCATGGTATCCTCAATATATAGACAGTGCCGTAATCTTATATTGTAATATAGTATATCTTATATATTATTATTATTATTATAGTGAGTATGTGGGTATGTACTAAAATTAGCAATAACATTAATGTGTATACAACAAAAAGTTTCATTTTTTATTATGCATGGGACGGATGGTGTATCGTTGATTTAATATGAAATTTACTCGTATTTATTTATTTTTTACTTAAACAACTCCTTCGCATAATGCCAAATTTTGAAGAAATATTCATTTCTTCTCAAAAGGGCTGATCGGGAGTAGAATTGAATGTCCGCGTCCATTCCAGCGGACCTCATCCAAGAAGTTGTCGTGTCTGTAATACTTAAATCTTTCTCTGTTGGGATGTCTCTTGTCGGTGCGTCTACAAAAAGTATCAGAACAAAAAAAATCATGTCAGAAACTGTATGATTCTTACAAATTGACATGAAAATGCACAAAATAAATTAAGTAATGTCTATTACCGGTGGGCCGTGTAACTTTGAAGGGGTCTTCCGATTCTAATGGTTCGCTTAGACCGACTTCATTTCTTGCAAATATCCTAACATGATACTCGTGATTTTCCTATAAAAAGTAAGGCATTGTTTAAAAAATGTACAGGATAAAATTGGACATTAATGATAAGAATAAATTTGTAGTTTGTACTTGTAATTCTTGAATGACAAAAGATTGACTATCGGATTTGACTTTCCCAACTTCCATCCACATGGTCTTTTTACAGTCACGGACAGCGATGGTGTAGCCCAAAATGGCAGCTCCTCCATCTGATTCTGTTTAAATTCATTTTAAAACATTGTCAATTAGTTTTCCTCATTTAATATTCTTGAATCTCAATGCCATGAAGGTTAAAATAATGACCTTACCCGGAATACCCCAATCCACTTGTAAGCTCGTACCAACTTGTCGCATTTCTAATGGAGCGGTTGGTGGTGAAGGGGGTGCTAAAAATAATGATTTTTTTTACAAATTGTCATAATTGTCATAAATACAAAGCTTGATTAGCATAAATAATAACTAATGTTTGACCACTTACTTGCATGTGTTTTTAATTGAATGGTATGTGTTTCGGTGGGTGGGCCAATTCCCATAGGATTTTCAGCAAAAACTCTCATGACTTGAGTTTTTCCTTTTAAGTTTACTACAGTATGCATGGTGACTGACGCTTCCAAAGTGACCAGTCGTTCCCATGACCCACTGACCTCACTTTTGAGCTCAATTATGTAGCCAGTTAATTCTGCTCCACCAGTACTTCTGGGCGGTCCCCATTGTAGAGTTATACTGCGACTTGTCACATTAGTCACTGTTAGATTTGTTACTTGGGACGGGGGAGCTGGAGAAAATAATTTTCCAAAGTATTATACATTAATTTTCTATGTTCAGACATCAAAATTATATACAAAAGTTTTATTTTTGACTTACTAATTTTCTTGCCAATCACAATAGGCTCTTCAGGTGAGAACGGTGGACTTGCTCCCACAATATTATTTGCGAAAACACGGAAATGATATGAAACTTCTTTTTTGAGAGAACTGATTTCCAAAATAGTCTCTGAGCTCTCTCCGCATTTCTGCCAAGCTTTTTTCCCTAATTCTCGTCTCTCAACAAGATAGTGTGTTATTGGGGAACCGCCATCGGAGTCTATAAAAAACGGAAAAGTCATTTATGTATTAATCCACAAATAAAATTATTTATCTTCAAAATTATTCAATTAATTTACCTGGCTCTGTCCATTTTAATGTTAGAGATGTATCAGTCATTCCTAGAGCCTCTAAAGGTGGTCTTGGCATACTTGGCTTGTCTGTAAATTGAAATTTTTCAATTAATTAAGCACACTTTAATTTATTGTGGGATACTAATTTCAAAATTGTAAATTTTATGCCGTACCAAATTGACTCTTGATGATGACGGGTTGTGACTCGATAGCATCAGACTTGCCAACAGGATTTTCAGCAGACACTCTAAACATGTACTCGGATCCCTCCATCAATTTCTGAACACAATATGAAGTTATCTCACCATCCACATCAGCCACCTTAAATTTCAATAAACATAACAATTTATGAGCACATTTTTGAAATTTTAATGTTAAAGACTTTAACTTAAAGTCCATTTCAATGACAACTATACCTTTGTCCAAACGTCTTTTCCAGGTTCTTTCTTTTCAATTAAATATTTGAAGATATCGACTCCTCCATCGTCTAGTGGAGGTGCTGAAAACATGAATGAAAATAGATTCTCAGTAACGAATTGACATTAAAACACTTGTAGCATATGATCCTGTTAGTTACATAATAAAAGCAGTTTTCAAACAATAATAAAATATTTATGCAGTTACTTACTCCATTCAAGTGTTACACTCGACTGTTCAATCTTCTTAATCACAATGGCTTCAGGTACACCTGGTTTATCTGTGATTTTTTGAGAAGCAACATCAAATTAATTATAAAATATTGACTCGTTCAAAATACACAATCATCATTTGATCATTTCAATTTTGACAGTAAAAATATGACAAGCAAAATTTGTATTTTTGCATTTTGCAACTACAACATTTATAAAATAGGTAGTGCTACATAGACAGTCAAAAAAAACATTGAAAAACAAGAAAGAAATTGACAGACTGAAATGAGATTTAAAGACGGTTGACTTGTTGCATGTAAAATATCTATAGAGTTTGCATGAATGACATTGAAAGCAAAGGCAAAAAATATTTACCAGGTTGTTCGTCGTTAGGCATACTTCGTCTTCTACTATCATCTGTGATGCCAAGAATGAGACAAAGGAAAATAGACACAAAGGGTCACAGATTTAGACATGATTGACAGAGACAGGTGAGACATACGTAAGAGTACACGACAGGGCCATTTAACAAGAACAAAATGACGACAGAGAAAGCAAAAATTGAGAACAAAGAGAAAAAGAGAACAAAATTAAATATAACTCACCGACGACTCGGAGGGTAAGTGTTAATTTTTTGGATCCACATGAATTCTCCGCTAAAATTTTATAGGAGCCAGTGTCAATGGACTCCAAGGAATAAATAGCAATACTAATCGAGTTATCTTCAATGTGAATCACAGTCCTGTTAGAGTAGTCTGTAATGAGTTCGTCATCCTTGTAAATTTTGACGGTAGGCTTGGGATATCCTCTCAACTCGGCCAAAATCTTCCATTGAGACTTTAAGCTCAATTTTTGACTTAACATGGACTCTTCTTGTAAAATTATATCCGGGGTTTCTGTTAATCAACATTTAATTAATTAAATGGTAATCCTCAATTATTTAATTTATATGGGCAATTTTTTCATGTCATGAAAAGTATACCTTGAATAGTTAATATGCACGAAGTCTCTGCATTTCCACTTGGATTGGATGCCTTGCAGAGAAAAACACCGGCTGAATTTTCAGTTGTCTCATTGATGACGTATTTGACAACATTATTTTCAAATGTGAGATTCCCTTTGACAGCTTTACCATTCTTAAACCATTTAATTTCAGGCTTGGGTACTCCTCGAATGACACATTGAAGCTCGACTCGTTTACCAAGACCCACAGTGAGATCTTTCAACCCTTCAACAATGGTGGGAGGTTCAGGATCTTTTGGAACGCATATTTTGACATAGCGACTGGAGCCGGAAACATCACTTTTACCGACTTCATTCACTGCGGAAACACGGAACATCAACTCTGTATCGGTGGTCAATTTAGTGACTCTATAGGTCGTCTCTACTATATTAAAGTCAGAGTTGATGACCTTCCAGCTATTCCAAACAAAACAACATGAATATTAAAATTAATTTATTGTGTTTAAATGATGAATATGAGTGAATAATAATTACGTGAGGAAATCTTCTTTGTCGTGAGATTCAAGAATGTAATTAAAGATCTTTGAATTTCCATCAGTTTCAGGTGGTTTCCAATAAAGTACTACAAAGTCATCACCAACTTCCAAGATTTCTGGAGTACCAGGTGGACTTGGTTTATCTACAGAGAAAGCCATGGTTTAAATATTATGCATATAATTTTTCACATAAATCTAACGGCAGTTCAATTTATAAATCTTACCCATAACTACGACATTAAATTCTGCATTGGCTTCACCACAATTATTTTTAATTTGGAGACGGTAACTTGCGTGGTCATCATCAGTCGTAGATTTGAGTTTCAGTCTAAAGTTGGCGTCGACATGAATCTCATGATTTTTGTCTTGACTAAATGGTTTTGACCCTTTGAAGAATTCCACGGTTGGAGTTGGGAGTCCTTCGTAGTCAATTTCAATGTTGAGATCTTGACCCTTAATTACTTTGTACTCTTTTTCTACGCCATGGATTTTCGGTGATGTTTCTACCACTGCAAAAAAATTGAGCAAATTGAATTGTTTCCTATAGACTTACTAATAATTTTTGAATGGAAAATTTTGAATTTTGCCTACCATCAATTTTGATCTTTGTTGATGTCTTCATATTTCCACACACACAAGCAAATTCTTGTTGATCCGTCATTTGAACGGAACTTATAGTCAATTTTCTCACTGTCTTATTCTTTTCAATTTTGTACTTCTTGGTAGTTTTAATTACTTTGCCATTACTGAAAAATAAATTTTAGAAAATTATTAACTAAAATGACATGATTCTTCCTCACAAATTAATTAAAGGGAAAATTAAACTAATTTTGTACCATGTCCATGTAACTTCGACATCTTGACTCAACTCAACAGTAAGAGTGATATCAGTCTCCTTGGTCACATGAGTAATTTCAGGTAATTTCTTCAAGAATCTGACCTTGGGCTCTGCAAATTTACAAAAATTAATTATAATTCAATTGTGCATATTTAATCATTTTGTGTCAATTTTTACCTTCAACAATGAGTCTTGCTTGGCTTCTTTGGTCACCCACAGTACAACTGTAGACTCCTTCATCTGCTGGTTCAGAGTTGTAAATCATGAGCCGTTGTCTCTTTCCATCAATGGCAAGTTGGACATGTTCAGAAAATTGGAGTTCTACATCGTCCTTATACCATCGAACCAGAGCATCACCTTTCGTAAGTTCAATTTCGAATACTGCTCGCTCTTGTAAAGGCACTGTCAAGTCTACCATGGGTGTCACAAACTCTGGTGGTAATTCTGTGAGGAGAAATTGAATTTAGTTTCGAATGAAATAAAAACAAAATAAAATGGATTAAATATTTTTTGAAAAATGTACCAATGACGTTGAGTTCAGCAGTGCACTCTGATTCTGCGAATGAGCAAGTGTACTCGCCATCATCATGAACAGAAACATTCTCAATGATTAATTTTCTCCAAGCTCCTTCAACCACAAACTTGATTCTCTCACTCTCCTTAACAAGCTCTCCATCCTTAAACCATTGAACATTTCCTCCTTGAAAATTGAGAAGAACAGTAAAAATGGCATCCTCATTCTCAGCAATTTCCAGGTCAACCAAACGTTCCAAAAAGTCTGGCTCCAAATCAACGACAGTTAAAGTTGCACTGGTAGTGACCCTTCCAAATCGATTTTCTGCAGAGACTACATAATCACCGTCATCCTTGAGAGTTGGTTTTGCCAATTCATAAGTAAAGACGTCGTCTTCTTGTTTAATGTTCTTTTTGTTGGTAATTTCTTGACCATTGTGATACCAAGTGACGGTGGTGGAGCGTTTGATGACTGTTCTAAAAGTGACGCTCACTCCAGGCTTTGTTCTCATTGATCTCAGTGGCTCAATTATTTCCGGTGGTGGTTGACCCTATAATGATTAATTATGAATTAAAATCGTCAGCAGATCATTTTAAAAAAATAAAACTCTAAAAGTATAAAATAATTTCACTCACTTTCTTGGTAACTTCAAGGGTCAATGAAGCAGATGCTTCACCCTCACGATTTTTAGCGACAATTGTAAACTCTGCAGCATCCTTCCGTGTCACTTTCTTAATTCTCACCACGGACACGTACATATGAACATCAGCTATAAATTCGATGGAAATTCTGTCACTTTCTTCCATTGGAACGCCGTTCATGAACCACTGAATGTCAGCCTCGGGTACGGCTACTAGACGGACCTCGAATTCAACGTCACTGCCTTCCTCCACAGTCTTTCCCTTTGGTTTTTGACTAAATGTTGGTGGAATTCCTTCCAGAATGTCGGCTAATGATGATTCCCTGTATTTACATGTATGTAGAACATTATTTTAGCAAATGGTTTTTTCTTTAAAAATATGGAAAAATTACAATTTTATGTGCATTCTTACCGGCTCAAACTCATTCTTGAAATGATGGTACTGTCTACTGACCCATGATCAGACAATGGAGCCTCTACACTTAAATCAGCAGAACAAGAAGCAACTCCAATTGAATTTTTAGCCACGATTGTGATCTGTCCAGCATCTTCAGGGAATACTTCTTTGATGACTAGCGTTGCAACATCATCAGAGTAGAACATCTACACAGAAAAATAAAGTTTTATTATCCAAAAAAAGGTTTCATAATAAAAAAAGAGAAAATAAATGAACGACACATACTTCAAAATCCTTAGAACTCTTGATGATTTGAGTTTGTCTGAACCAAGTAATGGTGGGTGTTGGTGAGCCTTCAACGACACAACGGAAGGTAACTTCACTGCCATCAGTGACTGTCATTGACTCGATTTTCTTAACGAATCTTGGAGCAAATGTCTTTTCTCCTTGTTTAGGTTCTGTTATTTCAGAATTAAGGGCAAAATTAAACAAATGCACACACACACATAACAAACATTATTTGAAAGAATTTTACCATCAAAAACTGGCAATTTCTCAATACGATCCACCAACTTCTTTTTGACAAATTCTGCATAGTCTTCTGGGCTCATGAGGTAACTTGCAGGAACCCAGCCCGTTTCATTGGTTAAATGTTTCTTTACCAGCCACCAGTCTGAGCTTGTAGCTTCTACAAATGAAATAATTTAAATGACAATTATTCCATTCATTTTTGAGAAATGAACAGACAATAAAAAATGGCACCTACCAATAACATAAACTTTTTCACCCTCTACCAAGTTCATGGATTCTTTGTTGTCTGCCACATAGGTAGTTGCAGCAAACATCACTTGGCCAGTTAAGCCTACATACATGAAATTTTAAAATTAGTAAAAGAAAAGGAATTCTAAATAAAAAGTTGAAAAATGTAACAAACCATTATCGATCTTCTCAACTACCACACTCAAACTGGCTGATTCTTCTTCAAAAACGGGAGCAGGTGATCTTGGTTTCAGTCTCACTTCCGCATTCTCATCAATTTCTTCGTAATGGGGAGTAGTTGCTTTTTTAATTCCAAATTGAACCTCTTCATCCTCCTCCTCTTCAGTGATAAAAATACTGGGTTGTGGAATGCGTTTTCGTTTCAAAGGTAAATTAACACTGTCACTCGTTTCCTCCTCTTCTACAGTTTCCTCTGGTTGTCCCTCTTGTTGAATGACAACACCAAGACTTGCCTCTTCGTCCTCTTGGACTGAGTAAGGTTTCGGCTTTTTCTTCAATTTGACCTTGTAGTCACCCTCAATATCTTCAAAGACTTGGTCTACTTGTTTTAATGTGATGGTCTCTTGTTCTAAATCTTCTTTGACATAGGGTCGTCTTGGTTTAAGAGTGACTTGCTCAGACACAAATTCTTCACCATAAGATTGTGGTACTGGTGCTTCTTTTCTCAATGTCACTTCTTCCTCAACTTCTTCAACCACAGTTGGTTTTGGTCTAGAGTCTCTACGTTTGATGGTGAAAGCTTGAGCCACTTCTTCAGCATCTTCTGGTTGACTTGGTGTTGGGGCTTTCTTTACAGTAAATTCTCCAGTTGGTTCTTCAACTGATTCGGGAGTGGGTTTATCTTTCTTTAATGTTATTTCCTCACTTACATCTTCCTTTGCTAGTGACTTTTTCTTCTTTTTCGTAACAGTAACTTCTCCAGTCGCCTCGTCCACTTTGTCCTTCCTCTTTTTGACGACGGTCGTTTCAGACACTTCTTCTGTCACTGGCTTTTCTTCTTCAACTACCTCAACAATAGCCACTTGCTCAGGAGCTTCTTCTTCGGGCTGTCTAATGACTGTTAATTGTTCACTAGCCTCTTCTGTTGAAGAAGGAATGGACTTTTTCTTCTTTTTCTTGACAGTCAATTGTTCGGAAACTTCATCTTGTGTAACTGACTTTTTCTTTTTCTTTGCAATCGTCACTTGTTCGCTCACCTCCTCCTCCTCTTGTTGTTCAACAACTGGTTTCTTTTTCTTTATTGTGATCTGTTCACTCATTTCCTCTTGCGGTTGTTCAGCTGGTCTTTGTTTCGTAATTTTGACCTCTTCGCTGATGTCCTCCTCTTGTTTGACAACAGGCTTCTTCTTCTTGATGGTGACTTGCTCACTCACATCATCCTCAGACTTTTCCACCGACTTTTGTTTTGTTATTGTGACCTGTTCGCTCACTTCCTCCTCTTTCTTGACACTTGATTTCCTTCTCTTGACTGTGACTTGTTGACTGACTTCCTCGTCTTGTTTCTCCACAGACTTTTGTTTGGTAATTGTGACCTCCTCGCTGACCTCATCTTCTTGTTTGATTGAAGGCCTTTTCTTTTTGATTGTGACTTGCTCACTAACTTCTTTCGGTGTACTTTCCTCTGGCTTTTTCTTTTGAAGTTTAATCTCAGCCTGTACCTGTAAAATTATAAATATTTATTCATACAATCACATTATTTGAAACTAATCACATTATTATTGTACGTAATGAAAAGCTTTCCAAATGCAAAAGAATTGTACTGTACGTACCTCTTCCTCGGGTTGTTCAATACTCTTGTTCTTTTTAATGGTGACCTGCTCACTGACTTCCTCTTCTTTTTCTTTAGGTTTTTTTGATATAACGACTTCTTCAGTCACCTCTTCCTCCACCTTGGGCTTTTTCTTTTTCATTGTGATAGTCATTTCTTCCACGACATGAGTCTCAACTTCCTCTCTTGGTTCTTTCTTTTTCAAAGAGATTACTTGAGATTCAGCCTCCTCCTCTTCATCCTTTGGTTTACTCAATGTGACAGTCTCTGCTTCCTCATCCTTCTTTTTTGGTTTTTTCTTCTTAATTTCAACAGTTTCAGCAACTTCCTCCTCCTCTTCCTCTACTGGAACCTCGATGAGAGGTACAACTCGGGGTTTACTCACGGACACATCATCTGGACGGTCTTCATCCGCACTAACATGCTCTGGTTTCTCAACCACAAGTTCCTGTGACACTTCTTCAACTGGAGCTTCTGTTTCATCCTTTCCTTTGCCTCTAGTCTTCTTCTTTTTGGTTGTAACAACAGGTACATCTTCAACTATTTCAGTAAGTTTGGTAGTTTCTTCACGAACAACCTGTACAGATAAAAAAAGCATGCACACAAAAGTTTGTAAAAATACTAAAAAACGTTTTTTGGAAATATAATCTTAGTCTTAAAATTACGAGATTGCATACCGTAAGATTTGCAGATTCTTCTTCAGGTACAATTTCAGCTTCCTCTTTGCCACTACCAAGTGGAACTTTCTTTTGAGTAATAGTAACACTTTCACCGGTAACGTCTTGCTCAGTTGCCTTTGCCTCGGTTCTTTTCTCAAGCGTAATTTCGGCTGACACATCTTCAGGTACTTCCTCTGTTTGTTCCTTACCCTTTCCTCTGCTCTTTTTCTTTGTAATTGTAGCTTGGGCAACTGGAATTTCTTCTTCTGTGGCTTTGGCAGGCTCTTTGGTGGGGACAGATAAATTAACAGTAACCTCTTCTGATGGGCCTTCTTCAACCTGTTTAGATTCACCTCTGACTTTCTTCTTTTTAATTGTCACTTGTTCCGCAGTAACGTCTTGTTCCTGTGCTTTCTCTTCTTGTTGAGTTGGTACAGTAAATTCGGCCGTTGTTTCCTCAACTGTTTCTTCGGTTTTCTCTTTGCCCTTGCCTTTCACTTTCTTTTTCGTAACAGTGACGCTTTCGGCTGTCACGTCCTGTTCTTGGGCCTCCTTGGGCTCACCCTTTTTGACAGTAAAGTCTGACGTCGTTTCTTCGGGAGTCTCGTCAACACTCTCCCTGCCTTTGCCAGATGATCTCTTTTTACTGACCGTCACTTGTTCCACAGGAATTTCTGTTTCAGAGGCCTCCACTGGTTTGTCTTGTTGAAGTGTAATATCAACTGCAACTTCTTCAGTGGTCTGTTCCTCTGATGACTTACCCTTGCCCCTCGTTTTCTTTTTCTTTACTGTTACATTTTCCTCTGCATTTTCCGTTTCTTCCGCTTGGGCTGGTTTTGTTGGTTTGATTGTAAATTCATTGGAGGACTCTTCTGTATCCTGTGTAACTTGCTCTTTTCCAGATCCTCTTGTTATGTTTGCGGTTGTCGTAACTTCTTCTACAGGAACTTGCTTCTCAACAGCACTGGCGACGTCATCAGGTTTCACAGAAATGTCTACCGTAATTTCTTCAGTCGTCGACTCTTGTGCTTCTTTACCTTTGCCTCGAGTTTTCTTCTTTTCAGTTTTAGCAGTGGCTTGTGCTGTAGGTACTTCTTCGACTTTAGCTTCCACGGACTCATCAACATCCGGTTTTATCTCGCTGGTAGTTTCTTCCGGTTGCTTTTCTTCTGCCTCTTGTCCCTTACCTCGAACCTATAAATACAAATACAGTAAAATTTGACAAACTTCAAAATAATTTTGTTTTATTTTTGCGTGAATCTGCGTTTTTTTACCTTCTTTTTCTTGACCACCTTGGCTTCATCTGTAGACACTTCTTTTGTCTCTTCAGCTTGTTGTTGATCTGAAGCGGACACTTTGAGCTCTGTGACCGTCTCATCTGAAATGGTCTCATTCACTTTCTCTTTGCCTCGTGTGGTTGGTTTGTCTGTAGTTACTTTTTCAACAGGAATTTGCTTTTCAACAGCTTCTGCCTGTGGCGTGTCTTCGACTGGGATTTCTCCAGTAACCTCTTGACTTAATTCTTCTACTTGCTCTTTTCCCTTGCCCCTAGACTTTTTCTTTTTAACGGATACCTTTTCCTCTTGTATCTCTTCTTCCGTTGCTTGAACCACTTCTGGAGCTTCAGTAGGAAGTTCAGACGACGTTTCCTCGGGAACCTTTTCAACGTCCTCTTTCCCTACATTGCACACAAATGGCATTATTTGTTTTGTTAAATATTCAGGTCATCTCCATATGTTGAATGTAATAAATGTCAATTAATACCTGAGCCTCGATGTTTCTTCTTTTTGATAGTTACTTTTTCCACAGAAATTTCAGCTTCAGTTGCCTATAAAATTAAAAACTCAAGTTATTAATAAAACATTTGTAATGTTTTCTAACTAACTAGCTTAGACAAAAGAACAAAAATTGGATTAGATAATAAAATAAAAACAGATTTAGTATCAAGTTTTAAAAGTCACTTGCCTGTCCTTCTTCTTTCTCTTGAGGAGCCAACTCTCCCAAAGTTTCTTCTGAAAGTTGGTCGACGTCTTCCTTTCCTTTGCCACGATGCTTCTTCTTTTTAATACTAACTTTCTCTACTGGTATTTCCTCTTCCTTGGCTTGTCCTTCTTCTTGTTCTTGAACGGAGAGTTCTCCCACAGCTTCTTCCACAACCTGTTCGACATCTTCCTTGCCCTTGCCACGAGACTTTTTCTTTTTTACACTAACCTCCTCAACGGGCACTTCAATCTCTTGAGCAACTCGTTCTTCTGGTGTCATCTCTTCAATTTCTTTAATCTTTCCTTCAGTCGGAGCTTCCTCACTTTCTTTACCTTGACCTCTGACTTTCTTCTTCTTGGTCACTGCCTTTGGTGTCGAGATCTCCGTCTCTTCAGCGACAGCTGATTTGGGGGTTTCATGTTCAATATCATGCGCACCTTCTTCAGTGACCTGTTCAACTAGCTCCTGTTCTTTGGCCAATGGAATTTCTTTCGTGACCTTAACCTTATCTTCTGGAGCTTTTATGTCTACTTCCTGAGCAACTCTTTCTTCTGTGGTTTGCTTTTCAATCTCTCGAGTCTTTCCTTCAGTCGGAGCTTCCTCATTTTCTTTACCTTGACCTCTGACTTTCTTCTTTTTAGTCACTGCTTTGGCCGCAGTAATCTCGGTCTCTTCAGCGACAGCTTGTTTTGGAGCTTCATGTTTAATTTCATGAGCACCTTCCTCTGGAACTTTTTCAGTGACCTCTTGTTCCTTTGCCATTGGAATCTCTTGAGTAATTTTGACGGTGTCAATGGGAATGTCAACTTCTGTTGCTGTCGTTTCTTTGACAGTCTTTTCGTCAACTTGACCCACAGCTTCCTCGTGTACAACACTTTTGTCCTCTTTACCTTTGCCTATCATACATAACAAAAAGAAAATAGGCCAATTTTTAAACCCATTAATACAAAATTAAAATTATCTTGGCTGTCAACCTACCTCGGACTTTCTTTTTGTCAGATTTTGCCTTTTTGACTTCAATTTCTTTGGATTCGGCAGTGACAGTTTCTTCAATTGCCAACTCTAATGGCTTCACGGACTCCTCCTTCAGTGGAGCTTGTTCATCCTTTGCCAGTGAAAGCGTCGTTGGTGCGTGAATGTCGACAGTGTTTTCTGGTACTTCTTTCTCCACGGCTGTAACTCCTATGGATTCTGTGGTCAGCTCCTGAACTTTCTCAACCTTGTCTTGGTCCTCTTCTTGTTTACCTGTATTAAAATAATATTTTAAGGCTCATTCACAAAAACGGTATTTTTTATAATACCTGCGCCACGTGTTTTCTTCTTTTTAATTGTGACTTTATCGACTGGGACTTCTTTCTCCGTGGCAGTTTGAGTCTGTTTTAAAAGTTCAGTTCATATTTAGTTCATATTTGCCAAGAAAATACAAATAAAATTTTATTTTAAAAATTGTGCTGTAATTTACCTTTTCCTCTACAATAAGTTCACCATGTTGCTCTTCTTTGGGTGCATCGTCCACTGGTTTAGCCATGGCCATGGGAACTTCTTGTTTGACGTCTACTGTTGGTTGAGGAATTTCTTTCTCAGATGCTGTTACCTCCTCTGATTTGGTTACAAGCTCTCCATGTTTTTCATCTATAGTCTTTTCCTCAGCTTCCTTGGCCCTTGCCAGAGATTTCTTTTTGCTCACTTTGACTGTTTTAATGGGAATCTCGGTCTCAGCAGCCGTTGCTTCAATTGGTTGTTCTTCCGGAACGGTACCGAGGGCTTCCGGTTTGATCTCTTCTTCCTTTTCTTCCGTCAAAGTCTCCTGTAAGATCACATCAGCCTTTGTTTCCGGAACAAGAGCTTCAGTGGCCGTCACGCCAAGATCCTTGACTTTGAGCTCATCTACAGATTCACCTTTCTTTTCCACTTGCTTTCCTTTTCCAAGTACACGTTTCTTACTGACTTTAGCTGTTGTAACAGGAATTTCTTGTTCGGTGGCCATGGCAGGCTTTTCGGCTTCAACATCAAACTCGCTAAACTTTTCTTCAATGTCCTCTTTTTCAGATTTAGCACGAGCCAGGCTTTGTTTGCGACTGACGGAAACTTTTACTTCCTCAATTTCTTTCTCTGTTGCTTGGACCTCTTCAACTTTTGTTTCCACAGTGCCAACTTTCCCTTCAGCAACTTTCTCCTCTGCTTGTTTTTCTTTCCCTCTCACAGTCTTTTTCTTTCTGACTTCTACTTTGTCTGCCGCAATCTCCTTGGCTTGCACTGGGATTTCAGATTTGACAGTTGTCACATCCTCATCTTTAAGCTCCTCGACTTGAGGTCGACTTAATACTGTCTCTTCTTTTACTGTGGCGGTTTTTGCATCTGCAATAGATTTTATTTCAGCTGTGACTTGTTCATCTTTTGTTACAATCTCGTCAACTTCACCAGACACCATTACTTGTTCAACTTCAAGTCCGGTTTTTTCGGTAACAACCCTCTTGCCCTTGCTTGATTTTTTTACTTTCTCCACTGCCACTGAAGTCACTTGTTCAGTTGGAACCACCATCAAGGTTTCTCCGGGCATGCCCACAGATTTGCCCTTCTCAGTTTTTATGTCATCAATGCTGGTTACGGTGTCAGTGACTTGCGGAGTCTCAACAACAACACCTTCTTGTTCTCCAAGTACAACTTTTCCTTTCTTTGTTGTTTGGTCATAATCTGATATTTCTCCCAAAGATTCTTGGGACGTGACTTGAGCAGAGCTAAGAGCCTCAGCTGGAGTGAGAACGGGTTGTCCGCGTTTAGTTTTGATTGCGTCAACATTTCCAGGTGCTTCTTCCACCCTGACCTGCTCAATGTCTACCACATTGACAGTGTCCACAGTCATCTTTGCTTCACCCGGTTTTTGATGATCATCAGGTAAGTTGGCTTCATGTTGATAAACTGGAAATTGTTCAGTCTTCAATTCTGTGGCAGGCTCAATCTTTGGAACTCCTTTCCTTTTCACTATATCACTGACTGCTCCAGGTTGTTCTTCAACTCTTACTTGACCAACGCTAATTCCTTCGGTTGTAATCAAATTTAATTGACCTGTTGCTGGTTTGTCTATTTCTGCCAAGTCTTTGACACCCTCTAATCCAGTCACAGTGCGCACATCAACTTCACGTCCAAGAGCCAAATCAACAGAAGCAAGTTCTGGAACCAGTGCCACAATTTCTCTTGTTGGGCTTTGTGTATCAGCTCTATGAACATTGACACTTTGTGTTAGTGTCAAGCCTTCACTGCCCTTGACACCAGTGTCCAGTGGTAAAATTTCCCTCGTTGGACTTTGAGTGTCAGCTCGATTAACGTTGACGCTTTGTGTCAATGTCAGACCTTCACTACCTTTAACGCCCATCTCTAATACTGTTGTGAAATCTTTTGAAGAATCAAGAATTGGTGTCTCCAATGTGTTGATTCCTTGACCCAGTGTGAATCCTGGTGTAGCTACATCAGTTACTGTTTGTTTGATATCTTTTATTGTTCCATATACTTGACTTTCATCAACTGAGACTCCAATATTTTCTAGCCGACTTTCTGCTGCTTTCTCTTGAGGCATGACTTTGCCAGGAGAAAGATTTTCAGTTGAGAATACACCGGTGGTCTCGGTCACAGTTGGAGTTTCCTTGAGAAGGAGAACACTCTTGGCAGTGTCAGTGACTGGTCCAGTGAAATCCTTGGTAGTACCAAATCCTTCAACTTGTTGAACTCCAATACTTTCTTGAGGTTTCCTACTTGAAGTTGCCACTTCGCCCTTAGCTGGTCCCTTTCCTTCAAAAGCGTCTGAACTGTCTAGTACAATAGTTTGATCCACCTCATTAGTTCTAAAAGCATGGGAGAATCCTGGAGTTACTGTCTCACTCACTGGTTTTTCTAAAGTGAGACCACCTTCCTTGGAATAATCTTGTTCTTGCTGTATACTCACAGCAACGGACTCTCCTGCTGACAATCGAACTTGAGCTTCTTCTCCCTTGATAGAAGTCACACTTCCTTCCGACTCCAATTTCATTGTTTCTTGTGACACTAAACTTGTAGCCAATGTTTCTGCTTGCTTTCCAAATACGCCAGCTGGCAGTTTTTCTAAATTTTCTGTTACTCCTTCCTTTTCACTGGCAATTGTTTGTGCCGTTGTGGGTAATATTTCTAGTGGTACAATGCCAGGTTGAACTGTGACACCTGCTGGTTTCTTTGATTCTAATCCAGTTTCAGTCTCACAAGTAGTTTCAATGGAAACGCCGTAGGATTCGACTGGAGTGTGGGCAGCATTACCTTTGACTCCTTTGACTTTGAATTCACCTTCAAAGTTTGGCACATCCTCTTGGGCTATTTGTACATCTATGTTGACGCTGGACAGGGGTACAGTACTGACACTGGCATTGTCAGTGATTGTTTTGTCTGGTTTACGATCTCCTACTCCTTCCATAATGACAACACCTTCTACTCCAACTCCTCCCTGTTCATCAAATCCAACTCGAGCAGTGGCAGTTCCAGTTTTTCCAGGAATGTAGTCTGTATTAGAATCTTCAACTCTAACTTCACTCACGCTGACTCCCTTTACCTCACCAAATACTCTTGTGCCTTGGAAAGTGGTCACAGTCTCTGGCTGGAATTGACCCTCTTTGACATCTGCTACCAGGTCACCCACAGTGAGTCCTTCATTGAGGGTCACGCCTCTCTCAGCCTTTGCTGTTGTAGGTTTGAATGTGCCATCAAATCCACCAATGCCATCATTGGATAATGTGCTACTGACATTGACTGCTACTTTGGGAACAAAACTTGAATCTAGTTTAGATCCTTTTGGCATTTCGGTTGGTTTAAATTTACTTTCAGTTTCTTGTACAAAAGTTTCTTCAATTGTCAGTTCATGATCGGGAACCAATTTGGCTTTCACTCTTCCAAATTCTCCTGGCTTGAAGTCTTGCTCTTGCATATCTGCTCTTACGCTTTCAACAACAACGCTATTGAGTTCAGTAACGTTGACCTTAGATTGGAAACTTTTGGCTTCTTCTTTTGTGACTTCACCAAGTCCAATATCTGTTTCTACTTCGGTGATCTGAATTTGTTCATGCCCACGGCTCAATCCACGTTGAGCATTGAATGAAACTGGCTTGAATTTTGATCCAAAGTCACCAGCAGACTCTTGAATATTGGGTCCTTCAACATTGTAATGCTCCAATGGGACAAGTTGTTCACTCGCTTTGACTCCAATGTTGTCTTTAAATGCACTCAAATCTCCGGCATCAGTTGGGGCATTCTCTTCATAAATTTGAACTCCTTGATAAGGTGTCACTGAGACTGACCCAACAGCAGATTTTGGTTCTTCTACCGTAAATTCTTCAGGGGAATGCTCATCTAAATTGTTTTTACAAATTAAAAGTTAAATGCGCATACAAGAACATTATTTTGGCTGAATTTCAAAATTGTTATTGAAATGGTGTTAATGAAACGATTATATTTTATCACTGAAATGAAAGAAAGATACAACAAGAAGCATAAAAAATGGCGAAATGAAATCCAAAATATTTTACCTGTAATTTCTTCAATACTAACATTTGGTCGTTTAAACGTGATTTCCTGAACCAAGTGAACTCCAGCAGCATCCTCAACAACAGTGGTGACTCGTTTTCCTTCCTCATTTTCTTCAATCCGTTCATCAACTACAACGGAGGCAATATTCATCAATGGTGTACGCTCATTAAACTCACCCTCTTTGTCTACAAGTTCCTCCACTTCCGTGACGTAGCATTCCCTCGTCTCCACTTGTTTCTCGGCCTTCTTTTTCTTTGTCTTTTTTGGTGGAGCCAATTCTCCTGGAAAATCCATTGTACTTGTCTCAATCGTTTGTAAACCAGTGCTTAATTCATAGGATAATTTGGGTAGTTGCTGTGCAGTTTCATCTTCAAATGTTGTCTCACCCTCAAAGACTATGGGTGCATGTACTGTAGTGGCTTTTACCTCACCCAAATGTTCTTTTGCTTTTTTCCCTACAACTTCTGCTCTTTTTAAACTATCAACACTCTCATGTACACTACTCTCCTCAGTCTCAGCTATGGGCCCTACATCACAAAGTCCTATCTTGGCTACCTTTGAATCATATTTATTTTCCTCAACATCTACCGTCTGTTCTAATCCAAAGTTTTCTTGTACATCTAAACCTGTTAGTGGTTGACCTACAGAAAATTGTGGACTTTGATATTCAATGTCTACTCCTTCTGTTGTAAAATCTACGAGGACTTCTTGAATTTCAACTGAACTGACTTGATCTCGTGTCGATTTCGGTTTTTTCAAGTCGACAGTATATTCTGGAAGACTCTCTGTACCCTCCATGGAAAATGTTTCTTTTATTTCGATACCTTCTACATTTGTAAAAATTCCCTTGGCACTGTCTTTTTCAACATCACCAATATTTGTACTAAATTCTGTTCCCACAATTTCTACTGATTCAATCTGTTGATTTATTTGTACCAATTTCTTTGAATTTTCTAGTTGTGGAACAATTAAGTCTCCTGATGCTTCTAAAGGCACATCAACCCGACTAGTTGAACTTTGTAGTCTTGATGATGGAATTTGTTTAGATGAAAGTGAAATTGCTTGCGCAAGATTTTGAACAACGTCTCCAACTGAATCTTCAGGCATCACTTGAGCAATATCTGATACTGGTTGAGCTAGTGTGATTAATGATTTGGCTTCTGCTCTCTTGGAACTTGGTATCTTCAATTCAGTTTCAGATTCACAAACAATTTGAGAATCAACAACAATTGATTTAACTTCTTCTGTAGCTCCGACTTTAGAAGATACTGGTGTCAGTTTCAATGTATCTAATGATCCTGGCTGTTCGAAATTTATAACTTGATCAACGGAGGTTGGATGCAATACATCAACATCGATTGAGGGCATTTGTGTGTCAACTTTAAAATCTTCTAGAGATTCTACTTCCTCCAAGTCTTTAGTGTCTTCCTTTGGTTTCACAGTGTACTCTGTCTTGATCTCAGTAGTAATTTCTGTAATCTCTTGTGGTATAGGTTTCAAGGCCAATTGTCGTTTGTAAGCTTCATCCTGCTTTGGAAGTTCTTTTTCTTTTTTTGTTGGCTTCTTCAGTTTTGTTTGAAGGGGAATGGGTTCTTCCAGTCCACCAACAATGTGCAACTCGGATGGTTGCGTCGCTTCCTCAACCTCTTTCGTTATTGTCTTCTTTTCATCTTCTGGTTGAATTGCAACGGGCGTCTTAGATTCTACAACCGCTACTGCGTCAGGCACAATTGGGGTCAAATCATCAACTTTGTCAACAGCTTCCTCGACGATTTCTACTTCCGGTTCATCCTCTAGTTCTTTCTTTTTTAAAGTCTTTCTGGTTTTCTTACTGGTCGTCGTCTTTTTCTCCTTGGTTACTTTTTCTTCTTCTTCCTCTTCTGGTAGTATCACCACACCTTCCACTCCCAGTTCAAAAGGAGTACCGTCGGGTCCCTCAACTTCAGTTATGAATCTTTCTGGCTTATCCTTTTCTGCCTCCGGCACGATCACTGA
>JAQIVZ010001195.1:0-38404 GCA_034700945.1 Arrhopalites spinosus
AGCCTATATAATATATAGGATATTATATTATGGGGGGAGGGAAGGGATTATACATACCCTCAGTCCACCCTGTACATCGTCTATTCTTCCCCATCCTACTCTCAACTCTATATATTATATGAATGCTTTTAGTTGAAACAGGTCTAATGCCCTTATATATAAAATGTATGTATACATTTAAACATAGATGTGTGTGTCTATTATACATGTTTCCTCCTCTATAAATGTATATTCTTACTTATATAACTATGCTATTGGCGGAAAAGTCTTGAAGTTCAGTCTCTCTCTCTCTTGCTGGTATCGCATTCAATGTGACTCATATCGACTAAGTGAACTACACATACTCCGTTCCCTTTTCTCATTCTATTCTTTTGACTTTGGCTCTGCTCTGTAGAGTTTTTGGAGGCGTTTGCTTCCATTCCGGCTGAAACTCTTGGATGGCCGCCCATTATTTCATTCCGGATGCTGTTCTTTGGATGGATGATGTAGCATGTAGCGTATCACAGAAATTGCAATTTACTACGTATTTTTCAGCACATATACATGCATATACTTTTTAGCAGTCTTCTATTATTGCCTCTCTTTCTCTCTACAAAGAGAAAATAGTACTAAACCATTTCCTAACGATTTCATATATAACAAGTATATGTTATGATCTGTATGGTTCTCTCTCTCTCTTCTCTCTTTCCTTCTCTTCTTTTTTTCCCCGTCTCCTCTCTCCATTTGGCAAGAACTGGTACCTGGAGTTGGAGTTGAAGTTCCGCTCCGGTTTCTTGTACGTCTTCGTTCTATTCCAACTTGCATGGATATTGTACAGGAAGAGTACTCCCAAGTTTTTGGTTCGGGGATGGAAAAAAGAAAACTTGGCTTTCTCCACACGGGTTTTCTGCAGCTTAAACCATGTAGCTACATTTTCTCTCTCTCTCTCTCTCTCTCTCTCTCTCTCTCTCTCTGTCTTTGTGTCTCTCTCTCTCTGAAACTTATTTCTCAAGAAGCTTGAAGAACCGAATTATATTCCTCAACTCTTTTTCATGTAATATTATTATTATGATGTGTGTGTGTTTAATGGATGGACGGCAAAAGTAGTACTAACATAATATTGTTTAAGTTGTTGAAGGCCGTCTATTTTTCTGCATGTAATGCTGCACATTTTGAACATTTTTTTGTGTGTGTTGTGGTAGGGTACAGTGCAAAGCTCAATTGATTGTAGTTACATGAATTCGAGCGTATACTTACGTCGTATTTTAATTGTATTGCAAGCTTGTTGGCCTTCACTGAGTTCCGCAATCATATTCATTTTCTAGTTTTCAAGAAGGGTTGCAATTATTGCAAGGCTTGTTATGTTATGATTATCCTCATCTTATTACTTTAGTTCTGTTTCATAATACAATAATAAAAATATAGTACACTGGAGGTACATACATTTTGTACTATTCCTTTTTATAAATTATGAAAATATAATTCTTTACTTGGTTCCTACTTTAAAATTGTAGTGACATGAATTTGAATTGTGTACACTTTAAATTATATATATATATTTTTAATATATTATATATTGTATGAAACTTTGTTGTTTTCATGATTTTTCATTCGTTTGAAAATGAACGTTTAATTAAATAACTCAGATAATGTAAGCTGGAGTCAAATGTTATGTACATAGAGTTATGGAGGGGAATGTTGGAATTTTTCATTATTCCTCCAACGAAACCATTTTTGTTTCCATGAATTCGTCCTATGATTTATTATATAGTTACATATGTATCATCATAATGGTTCTTCATCTGTAGAGTTCTTGTAGGGATTTTAGATTGTAGTGTACATGGCTTCATGTTTCTTTTCATTTCACTATTTTTTTAAAAACGGAATATACAGAGCCTTGGTGGTGGTATTACTCCATTTTTTTTTGTTGGAGAAACCTTAAAGGAAATTTGTTCCTTCTCATTCAAGTTTTTTTTTTTGCTTTTGTACAAAAACTATTCTACTCTCTTTTTTTGAATAGTTTTTCCAAGTATGTAAGAAAAGTTAAATACAGAAATGTATAATTACTTTGCATAGTTTTTTTATCATAGAATTGATAATGGTTGCAAAATATATTCTGTTTTTTTTCTCTCACCATGTTTGAGTTGTATTTTAATTTTTTTTAAAAGAAATATGCAGAATCCTTCAACATTCAAGATGACGGATTGGTCGAGTAAAATTCACTGGCAGAGTTAAAAAATAAGGCATGCCAGTTTTAGATAGACGTTGTTTACTATTTGAATGAAAACATGAAAAAATTGAAGTATCAAATATTTTTTCAAAAAACTGTTTTCCGGTAGAATAGTCCCATTGTGGCATGTTTGTGTAAAAGAAAATGTAAAGTTTTTAAAATCGATATTTGTTATGAGTGTGACATACGAGGTATGTATTTTAGCAAATATGCATGTGGACCTTGTGGAGTGGCAAGGAGAAACTTTTCTTTAAATATTTAATTTATTTCTCTATTGTCGTCTACTGTCTAATATTAAAATATGTCTCATTTCAATGCCTTACGATTCGTAAGTTACGAATGTTACTTAAAATTTCCTTGATTTGTAAGTTTTACGTACAAAATATTTATGATGGATATTTCTCTACAAAACATTCTTGTTATTCATTGGGAATAGGTGTGGCTTTAAAAGATAAAAATTGTCTAAAAAAAACCCTGATGCAATTGATAAACAATAATTTTTTTTGCCTTATTAGGTTCTATGAATGACCTATCTATCTATTTTTGTTTGAAATTTTTATTTTAAAAGTTTAAATGGTATTTTAAAATGGGTTGCAACAAAAAATACCCATACATAAAATTTTCAATTATAGAGAGTTCATTTTAAAATTTTAAAAGTTATCAGTCATACTCATAAGAATGGAATCATCCTTCTTCCCCCTACTACTAGGAAAACTGAATTCACCCTGTCTTGACACAAATATTTTAAATGAGTTGATAGAATGAAAATAGAAAGATAGTAATGACAATACAAATGATAAAAAAATAGATGAGATGGATTCATACTTAAAATGAATCTCTCTCTCTTTATATATAGTGCATATTTGATATTTACTCTTTTTTTGACATGAGTAGGGAGAATAATATAGACTTTATTTAGCAACTCTGCAAATTTATTCTACGTTCTTCTTATAGAAACTGATTAGACTTGTTTGCATAAATACATGTCGCGAACTTTTAATCAGCTTTATCAATCGAAATGGGACAACGGGAGTTTCATTCCCATTCGGTATCGTAACGAGTGTCTATATGTAATGTACATCTATCCCTTGTTTGTGTGTATTATGGCAGATAAAAAAAACAAGATGAATGTGAGTGTACATTATAAATATATATCCAGTACTCATGTGATGGTGGTCTTCGCCAATTTATCTCGTTTTGAATTACACACACACACATGACGGATCGTGATATATATTCAATTCAGTCAATGATGTAAAATGGTAAATTGCTATGCAAGCTTCATGAATGTAATCAAGTTAAGTTGCTTTTACTTATTGGGAACTATAACTGATGATTTTAAAGAGAATGAAGAAGTGATAGGATTGCAAACTAAAATTCTACTGATAAGACGCTATTGCGGATTTACTCGTTTTTATACTTGTCGTCATGCTCACTCATTCGATTTTGCACATTCAAGCGAGGATATTATTTTATTATTAATGTATTATATATGTCTGTGTATGTAACTTACATAAATATTATATTGATGGAAGAGCTGAGTTAGAGTGGAACAATTGGAACATGGCTAGATTGGATAGGACCACGTAGACCTATGTGTATGTGTGTGTTGTATTATATTAGATAATAGTTTGATACAATTTTGAACACATCATTTATATAAGTTGTCACATGTACAATATGGACAAAAATTTATTTAACAGAAATGCTCATCGAGTACTGGTGTATTTTTTTCATTTTTTTGTGTGTGAAGAGCTCTTATAGCATTTCATATCGAAACACACCGACGACACGATACTTTAAATATTTTAGATTATGTACAATATGATAAAAGTATATTGAAATATGTGCTCATGAGCTTGTTCATTTTCAAGTATTAACTCACTCACATATATATATTCAATTATTCGTTAAATTCAAACAGTATTTATGAAATTAAGCGCGTCTTGATGTTATTTTTTTTTGTGTACTTGTATGTGCACACAGAGAGTTAGGATGAGAGGGATAGGATGCGGCGTAGAAAGAGAATTAGTGATATGTAATAATAAAGTGATAATACTAATATTAATATGATGATATTTTTTAATAGTAAAGTTAAGCATTCAAGTCATTTCGTGACTCATACTTACAATTAACATGCATAATATATAGTTGAGATATATATTTTTTTTAAAGTATGCATGTGTGTTGGGTTCATAACAACTTGACAGAGATAAGTATTTATTAAAATAGATCTACATAATGTATGTAAAATAAACATGTTCAAGAACATGATACTTTACGTATCAGCATTTTGTGGTAAAGTTGGTTCTAGTATGACTTACTTATTTTTGCTGGTCCTCGCTATACTACAGATAGCTCCGCGTGTCTTTTCTCTCTCGTATTTTATTGATTAGTCAGTCGTTGACTTGAGTTGCTTTATAGTTGATTGCAATAGTTTTGTACTAATAGTATTAGGTAACTTTGGATGGACACTGCTGTTTATTATTATATTGAAAAAATTTTTCAGTCTACTTTTTTTTCTATTGTGATTGTGATTTAACCATGTGGAATTATGTGTGTGTGGAAAATTGGAATATTTTTCCATGGAGTTCATCTTCCTTCATCTTTAAATTTCATAATAAAGTTCTACGTGTGATTAAATGTAAATGAAAAAAAAAGTAAATACACATTAGTCTATTTGGAAGAATTAATATAATGAGTGAAGGAAAGAGTCAACATTTTTTGTCCCTTATTTCCTATACTTACAATAGAAGAATAGTTTTAGTAGAAGAATATTTTGTTGTTGTATTATGACAAGTGTCCATTGTTATACATGTTTTCAACAAGAAAGAAAAGAAATTATTAAGTATATAAAGTTGCCATTCTAAAAAACTGAGAGAACAATTGATTTGTTTTTTTTTTTTGGAAAAAAGAGGTAAATAGATACAAAAGAAAAAGTGTAGCTTTATAACTCTGTGCATTACAAATTTTTAATTTAATGATGCAAGAGGATGAGGAATGGCCTATACCAACGATAACCACAAATTTTCGTCGTGAGTACAGGTTTGTATTTTATTTTTAGGTTCAGTTCACATATGGAGTAATTTATTATTCAATAAAGTATAAATTTTATTTATTTAAAGTTGAGCACAGAAATATTTAGAGTGTGTAGGTAGTTGCTTTAAACAAGTTGTGGAAGTTCATTGTAGGTAGATTAATCTTCTGAACTTTAACAGAACAAAAAATATCACATGCAAAGTGAGAGTTAAAGAGATAGAACATAAAAGTAGCAAGGCCAAGTCTTTCTTGAGACCAATGGTCCTCCGAATCTGGAGGATAGTAAAACCAGGATATTTTATATGTCGGGGATTAGTTCTCAAATGTTGTCCTAGTATTGTTGGGTCACTATTGTGATCCAGGTGAATTGTAGCCATTGAATCTCCGGCGTTTTGTTTATTTACCCCGAGTCCCGACGTACAAATATATTTTTTATGGTCAATGTATATGACCAAGTAGGCCCTGACGCAGGATACCCTGCTGTCGATCCCGTATGAGAAAATTAAATTCTCGGTTTAGTCAAAAAATTTGATACTAATTGTAGGTTCAGTCAGAATGTACAATTTGTTTTTGTGATATATTTTAAGTACAAAGTGTTTTTACAAATAAATATTTGTATGTAATACCTAATTAATAGGTATCCATTATAAATATTTACTCTTATTGTACAGGCGATCACATCCTCCAGTTCCTGATTATTTTAATAATTCTAGCGGGAAACCCCAAGCTAGCCATGCTATTTATGATTATGGGTAAGTGTATGTCATGATGGGTTTATGGATTGAATATTTTAAAAAAAAGAAAAACTGTTAAATTAGTGTTGTGTAAAATGAAGTCATATGGACTTAAGGAATGGGTTCGATAAATATCTTCCAGTATTAAATATTATGTACAGTCACATCATCATGGATCGTATATAAAAAAATTTGAAGAGACATATACTCACTACAACTACTATTTAAGTATTTACTTGATGTGGTTCTGGTTTTGTTCTTGTTCCCGTGTCATAATGATTCTGTATATATTTACAGTACATACGACACAATGTGTGTTTTCTTTTATTTTTTCTCTCAAATACAAAAATGGCTTCACTTTTTTTCTCCTCTTTTCTCATCCCAATTCCCAGATTACACCAAGTTTATTTGTGTTTGTGTGTGTTGTGCAAAATTTGAGAAAGTGGTGGTTTCATCAAAAAAATGGCATTTTAAAAAATTAACTTTATTTGTTACAGACATGGACGCGTTCAAAGTGTCAAATTCTTGTCAGACGACAGTTCAACGGCAATGCCTAATAATGTTGCCGGTGGTAATGGCAGTGTTCGAGGAAAAAGCGCCACAGTTGCTTTCATTGATATACGTAAGTATTGAATTGGTTCTAAAAACTGGAAAAAAAAATTATTGTAAGGATAACTAATCTTTTCCCCCTTGCACTTTAGGTTCTGCAGCAAAAGCGTTGCGAGCTGTCCATTCGATGGCTGGACAACCTCTTCAGATTACCTATCATGAACCTGGTTCAGTTCCTCCTCGTAGTAACCTACCTAACACAGAACACTCGTCACCTGGGGACGTCGTAAGTGCCACTGCCAATGAGACCAGCACAAACTCGGTGTCAGCTCTAGCTCCAGGAAATCCAATTGCAAGTGTCTCTGTGTCTGGAATTAGTAATGGTCCTAATTCTAGCGTTTCCAGTCCTATAATTTATAGGCAACAGCGGTTTCCTGTTCAACATGGGTAAGAACTATTTCCTCTCTTTTTTTAGGATATTATATATAATAAATGTAGAACACTGTCATTTGTATTCCAAGTTTTATTTCCTTTAGATTTATGTACATTATACATGTATCCATACTTTGGCTTCCATTTTTCTTTTTCTTTTGTGAAAAGAGACACTTGAACAAATATTACCATAAAATGTATTATTGATTATACTGTTCAAGTGGTTGTATTTTTCTTTTTCAAAAGAAAAAGAAACTTCTCCATTGAATTGACATAAAGGATATTATGATGACTAGAAGTTTTTTTTAAAAAAAAAAGAAAGGAAAGAATTGTGACATAAAATTTTGTACATTTTGTGAACACAGGCAATCGGAAGACTCATCTAGTCATTTTTATGAGCAACCGAAAGGCTTTAGAGGAAGAGGTGATGGTCATGGCTTCCATCGAGGGAGACGTGAACATCGCCATCCATACCACAATAACAGGCACTCCTTCCCTGGGTACGTTGTCGTTTATAAACTCTACCAAAATTGTTGTTTGTATTAAGTTAGTTTTCGTTAGAAATTGTATCTCAAGGGCTGTCTTTCGAAGGACTCTGTCGTCATATAATATATACGTATATTTACAGAAACTACCGAATGTCATGGGGATATCCTAACGAAGGAAGATTTGCCCCTCCAGCTCATTCCGACGTGGATGAGAGGACGTCAGCTCCATCATCTCATCCTCCACCAAATGAAAATAATTCTAAAGCATCCCGTGGTCGACCAGACTCACCCGCCAGTTCTGTATCCTCCCGCCATTTACCTAGTAAAAGACATAAATCCAGGTATGTTGTCACTGAAAATAAGTTCTAATGTTACTGTTGACATGGGAGAAAAAATTCTGCGGGCGATTCTACGAGTCAAATTGAAAGAGAAAACTTTGAGTATTGCTTTTGGTGACAAATTATTTTCCTTTTTTCTTAAAGGTCTGATCGAGGCAGTAGCGGTAGCTCTGACCGGGGGAGTAGCGGCTCACGGTCAGGATCTCGACGTTCTTCGTGCTCTACTAGTGTAAGTTCCGGTCGTTCCAGATCTCCCGCACATCATGGTTCATCCGGGCATTACTCAAGTAGAGGTGGTTCCCCCAGTACCCGTTTCCAACAAACTTCGTACTCACGGCAAAGGTATAATTTGAACGAATAATTATTATTTCTTTTACTTTTACCAGTTTTACTTGAAAGGATTATTTTTTTTGTCATTTCTCCACGATACGAACGACTCATAACTCGCTAATTGTTGACAGCTTTGTTTTATGTTTTCCAATAATTGAGAATTACATCACTTTAATCTGTCCACCATGTAAAAAAATTTGTCACATTATTTGTTGGTGACCACATGTACCTATATTATGTTTTTTGTGTCACACATTCCGGGACAAACGTTAAATGTTTTTCAAAAATGAAATATAGGCAATCGCGAATATATTTCTAATTACTTTTTTTTAACAAAATTTTTCTATTCTCAATGTTATTTATTATTATTACAATTTGTGGTGAGAAAGCTGCATTTAATATTTGAAGGAATATTAGTCCATTTTGTCGTTCTTTACATGTCTCTATATATATTTTTCGTCTTTTTTTATATGCTTGATATTCAAATTGTGCATATTGTTGTTGGGATGATGATCAGGTACAGTCGATCTCGGTTGATAAGTCATCCAGCAGACTCCTCACGTGTTCGCCATAGTTCACGATCTCCGGCCGCCACTCCATCCTCCTCTGCCTCTTCATCACCGTCTCCGTCTCCTCATCGAAAAATAACTGCTGCTCCTCATTCCCCATCTCATTCACCTTCTTCAGCTAAATCTTACTCCCCAAGGTATAGAAGCAACTTATTTAAATTGTTCATTGACATAGATTTGGCTGCTATTTGTTGTTTTACTTTTGTAGTCCGAGTATGTTACAAGAAGGATTACGTCACAGTCTAACTTTCCTTGTACATTTCATTTTGCTTTTATTCTTTTACAATTTCCTATAAATAACATTGATTAAATTATCCTGTACCTTAAACTTAGATTTGTTTACTCGCATAATTATATTTTTATGAGTGTATTTTTGACTTAGAATTAATCATTGCGTATATTACTGCTACTTTTCATTCATAAAATAGTAGGAGTAGGAGTAGTAGTGGTCATAAATGTGGTTGGAGAAAAACTTTTGTAGGAAAATTGGAGTAATGGGCATGCCAGTAATAGTTGTCCTTGTAAAGCTAAACCACAACGATATTTAACATGCTATCCATACAATTTATGGAATTGAGACAACGTTCACAAACACACACACACATTGTCATACATAAACTTGTAGAAAAGGTACAATTATATACAAAGTCTCAAACTACAATTTTGTTATTTAATACCTTACCCTCAATTGAAATTTTTTGTGTCATTTTGTGTATATGTTTTCATTTCACATGGCTTACATATATAAAAGTATACCTTTTTGAGATTTTTTTTTGTCCTCCTTCTGCATGGAGTAGTCACATGTACAGATAGTTGTGTATTGAACGGTTTGAGTAAAATTCAAATTTCTTTGTAAAGTAAAGTATAACGAATTATAAGGCGGAGGATAGTTGTGTTGTTGTAAACATTAGATTGTTTTTATGATCATTTTTTTTAGTGTATGTGCGCTATAACATGCACGTACAGGTTTATCTGTTTAGCTATTATTATGTGTAACATTTATTTACCTGCAGGTTGAATGTGAGACGAAGCGATACAATTACACAGCAAACTTCACTTTCACTTGCTTTTGCTTACTACCGTGATACTACTGCTTCACCATGTAGCTCGTTTCATAATAACATGCTCATTATTTAAAGCCAAGTTGTTGTGTATAAGCAATGCTCTCTATTACTTGTCGTATTGGTCTTATGAATTTTTGAGGTCATTGAACTTGCTCACCGTGTACGCAGAGAAGGGGAGTCAATTATTAAACAGATTATACAAGATCTTGAAGGAAGCTCCAATTTTTTTTGTCTTTAAGTCTTTTGGTGGTATTCCTCTTGTTTGTTTTTTAGATGTGCCATTTTCACTCAAGTTGTGCATATATATATGTTTTTTAAAAATATACTGTGTATAATGTACTCCCTAATTTGCTTGCTGTCACAAAGATGCATACAGATTGCATATTTACTTTGTGCATAAATAATGAACTCGTGCAAATTTTTTTCTCTTGTAAGTCTTTATATATATTTTTACAATTTACATACGGTAGTATGATAAAGGTATGTGAAGGATGTTTTCGAAGAGTATTCACCATTAGGTTTTAATTTAATTATGTCTTGTGTTCCGTTCTCAATGTTCTCATATTCAATAGTTACCGTAACTTATTTTTCTTGTTGGTACACTTGTATGCTTAGCTGGCTAAAGACGAGATGTAATGTGTAACTCGACAACTTTATGTAATGACTGTAGTAGGTAGGTATTATTAAATTAATTGTTTGAGTTTTTATAAATATATATATATATATTAGTAAGGGAGAGAGAAAGAGAAAAATAATATTTACTTCCATGTATAAATGATTATTTTTATTTAACAAAACAAAAAGTTCAAAAGCGTCGGTATACAATGTTCTAATATGTCTAAAGAATAATAATATAACCTCAATTGTTTGAAGAAAATATTCTCACGCCGTTTTTAGTATATGTAATAGTTTTTGATGTGGGGGTGTGTAGTTTTGTGTAAAAGACATTACATATGACATCACTTATATAACGACACGGAAATCATCGCAAGGTTCTTGGCCCATAAGTTACCGTTGTGTATTGAGTTTGTGTATTTCATTTCAAGAAAGGACGGGGACTGCATACAGTGTTCGTAATAGTCTGAATGAAATTATAATATGTATATGTTACATAACGGTAGTTGACAGGTGCATTTCTACTAAGTCTGTTTAGGGTACAGACTTTAACTCAAGTTTCAATTTTTATCATCCAACATATCAATAAGTGACATGAAAATTTACTATAAAGTTTACCTATATCTAGTGTACTAATTTTTTTAATGCTTCCTCCTCCCTAGTGATTACTTTGGTTGTAGTACAAATGGTGGTAATAGGTTGTAAAAAAACCAAGTTTATATGTAATGAAGGAATCTTCCGATATGATTCGTATTGTCAAAAAAAAAAAAAAGCTTGTGTGCTTTTATAGTAGATTGAAATGGTCGGCGGTAACCATCCATTGAGAAAATGTTTAAAAAAATAGTTTTGTGGCTTTCATTTTAATGCTTGGATAAATATAAAGTACTAAACCCAAATCATATTGTTGTTTTTTCTTTTTGCTTTTTTGTATTGTTGAGATATGTATTATATTCTAAACACGTCATATGAAAGTGCGTTTTCATATGCGTACGAGACTTTTTTTTTGAAAAAATAATAATATATAATTTTTATTTGTTTGCACAGTCGAAGTCTCAACCAAACTTCGGGACATCATCATCATCATCACAGGCGAACGCCGAATAGTGCAGAGCTTCACTCAGCAATTAAAATTCGCAACTTACCCATTAGATCTTCAGATACGTCCTTAAAAGTAAGTACATGCTTATTTTATATAAATACAATGGCTAAGATGTCAATTGTTGTTGCAAGATATTAATATAATAAATTAATGAATCTATTAGGACGGTCTGTATCACGAGTACAAAAAACATGGCAAAGTTTCATGGGTTCGTGTGATTGGTACAGGATCCGAAAGATTTGCAATTGTAAGTTTCTTTCTTTTGCCGAAAAGTATTTTCACTGTGATCATACTATTTCATATAGTTAATAATTATTTGTCCTCCTTCTTGTAGGTTTGTTTTAAGTCATCGGAGCATGCGACGAGAGCAGTCGCTCTATCACAAGACAAACAATTCTTTGGGAACAAGATTCAAGTTTCTGCATACTACAATAGGGGTGATGAGCAACTCGGAGCTGAAGAAGACAACAGGTGGGTTTTATTTTCCAATTCTCTCTCTTTCTTATTAAATAGGGTGATGACAAGTCTTTGATTGCTTTTATTATAATAATAGTTTATAGTTTAGTAGGTACTCTTTATTTTATTTGTATTGTAATTATTAATTAAAAATGTATTTTTATTATGTTTGCAAAAAATATTGTTTACAAAATAATAGCAACAATAATTGTAATTTTTATGATTTTATGATGCGTACAGGGCTCTAGGTGATGATGAACCAACCAGTGTAAGCTTTCCCACTAGAACCGTCCTAATAACTGGCCTGGACCCAAATATCACACCAATCGAGTTAAAAGCGGCGTTTGATCAATATGGTGATATTGTGGTAAGTTTTTTTTAGTTTATTCCATTGATAGTGTACAAATGTCTCGTGTATTTTTTCTTGTTCAAAAAATGTATTAAATATAAAGAATATTCAGAGCATATACGAGATAAAGAAGGGGGGGGAAGAATTTTAGATTGACAGAAAACTAATTTCTGGTTGTGATTTGTTTCTGTGTAGACTATTGATATTCGCAAACAAGGAGCTTCCACTCATGCTGTGTGTGAGTTTGTTGACATTGCGAGCGCCATCCGATTGCAATGGGGTCGTCACGTGTTCAAGGCTCGGGAAGCTCGTATCTCATTCTTCAGAGCTCCTCCCTCCTCCTCATTGTTACTTGACGGAACTGATGGTGTCAATGAAAAACAAATTACTGGCCACTGTAGCCAGTATGGTGCTATAACCAGGGTTAATATGGACACTGGCAGAATCCTTGCTCTTGTTCAATTTGATGAGGTATTCTATTTGAACTATCAATAGTTTAGAATATAATATCAATTAGAATAAATGGAAATTAATAATTAATTAATTCGTTTCATATTGAATAAAATATTAAATTAACTTGATGAACTTTTAGATCTCATCTGCCCAGACTGCGATAAGAGAACTAAGGTCTTGGGTAATCAAAGGTAAACACTTACATGTTGACTTCGCATCGCCCGAGTGCATTCGCATGTTCCTGGAAAGAATTTCGGGAAGAGGAGTGATAAGAAGCGGCAACTCATCCCCTAGCCGGTAAGAATTAGAATTGATGACACTTTACATTTTCAGCTTATTTTTATATATTCAAATGAAAGGATCATTTTATTATTTCTTAATTGATAATAATTATAATCTTAAACCCCTAGCATCCGTGTTTCGACGACACCACCCCTGTCCATCGGTGGACTGAAGGAAGGTATACGAAGGTCAAATCGACGTTTCACTGAATGCTCGGATGATAGGAAGTCTCCATACAATCTTTATAACAACAGGTGAGTAAAAGAGAGAGAGAGTACAAAATTTGTGAAATTTTTCTCTACATATTTATCTACAAACTTTAGAGATCAGCACGCATATTTTATGCGTGTATGTAAACTTGTAGTAAAGAAGATAGAGAAGAAAAACAACTTTGTTGGTTTCTTAGAAAGTGTTGTTGATTTGATGCGTATCATACGTGTGCATATATAAAATGCAGCATGATATCAATTCCACCAATGTTGAAAATTTACTGATGTGGATCAACCAGTCCAAAAATCTGATATCATATTGTTGTTAACCTTGAAAATGATTGATTTTTTTGCAGGCATGCAAATGATGTGGATTTTGAAGGAACAAAGCCAATGACTCAGTTGAGAATACTAGACGACACAACAGCTTCACCTGAAAGTGCGTGTAGTGCTCAATTTCGGCAAGGGGAAGTTGGGAATGTTATAAGTGGTGAAAATAGTGTCATAGGCGGTATGGGATACCGGCGTCGTGGTGGATTCACGAGTCCTGTGAGCCCTGATCCCGAACACTTACATGGTGTCGATGATTCGTTGAGTGAAATTGGTGGGAATGGAAAACCTGAACACAGCAAATTGAAAATTGATCTCAGTTGCCATGAAACGGACTCTGCTGTCGGTATGTAACTATATTTTTAATATTCTAAGGATATATTGTCGTTTCAATACAACTCAATATAAGTTACTAACGTATAATAAATACAATCTGTGTATTTGTAGTGACATCCTCCTCCGATGTGATCTGGATAGAAAATGACATTAATCCCAATCATGATAGTTCCAGTATGAATGGAGATGAAAAACATAACAACTTTGAGTCTGGTGAGTTTGTACAAATTTTTTAAAAATATTTATTCAATGTCTATAAGTAAATTATTTCGTCGTCAACTAACTTGACTATACCAGTTTCCTAAATTAACATGTAGTGAAAACTAGAAAACATTGTAGTTGTAACATATTTTAAGAATGACTTGAGATAAAGGAATAGCAAATTTATAATTTCTCCCTTATTTTTTGACAAATATTATAGTGAGAATCAATTCACATACCTCAAGTAAGTCAAAGGTTGTTGTTGCGACTGTGGACGCTGTGTCCAGTACATCACCAGAACCCAAGACTTTGGCTTTAGAAACCGTCCGTAAATCTCCTGACCCTGGAATTGGAATGGTGGAGTCAAGACCAAGAATAATTAGTGATCCTCATGTAATTACTACTGGTAAGCAAACTGAATATATTTGATGAATATTCAACGATTTTAATGATGTATACTGCCAAATAATAAATATTGATATTAAATATTAATCATTGTCTTTTTTTTCTTTAGGTCTGGTTGATCCACGGAAAAAGTTAAATGATAGTAAACTTCGACGTTCATCTGCCGTCGCAGTCCTTGCAGACTCGGCTGCAGACTCGGGGAGTAATGCCATACCATCAACTGTCTTTGGGCAACATAATAACAACAATTCCAGTAGTAGTTCATCGGTTCCATCAATTTACGCTTCAAATTTAATCCATGTGAACACCAATATAAATCATTGTAATCATGTGGTATCGGAGGGAGGGGAAGAGAGTGATGATAGACCCGGAACGCCGTTGTGCGATGAGAACCCAGAAAGTTTCGTCACTGCGACTGAGAACAACAATATGACGATAAAACTACCACCCCGAACAATTTCCCACTCTTCAAAGATTTCCGATCAACCATTGAGTCTCCCTTTGCCAGAGTTTGCATTACAGCAACGTTCACACCACAATAATAACAGCCTTCAACATGGACGGCATAATAGTGTTAGTGTGATACCCTCAAGAGATAGTATGTTTACGATGCGGATGAACAGAAGTTCCAGTGACGCAAACATTATTAAAAGTCCGATCAAATCGCCAGTTTATGATGGTAGTACTTCTGTGATGAATTCTTCGGCTAGTGAATGTGACATTTTCTCTCCCACTCCCGTTGTTGACAGTAAAACTATTAGTGATCGGCATTCTAATACTCTTATTTTATTGTCCTCCTCAAGTACAAGTACAAATCGTAGTAATATTAATAGTTGGAATGTTGTGGATGAATTAAGTGGAGACTCAGATGGACATCACTCAAAACAAGTTGTGAATGATAGCCCAAGAATTGTAATAGTTGATGATACACAACAAGATAAAACATTAAATTCAAAGGAAGAACATGGTGGGGGTTCATCATCCGACTCAGAGTCATTAGACGGTTCGTCACCAACTGGAGCGTCATTAGAACAGAGGATTCAGGTGAGTAGGAATTGATACTTGAAGTATCATTTAGAATTATTTCTTTTTTGTGTTCAAATTTATGAAATGTAATGCTAATATTGCTGGTTTTTTTTGAACAATTACAGAAATTTTATGAACGTTATGATCAGTGGAATGGAATTCGGACAACAGTTCGATCTTCAACAGTTCCTCTACATCAAGGAGCCCAAGCTACATTAGGTAAAATTCAAAACATAAAATTACCAACGATAATTTTACTTTCATGTGTGTGTGCAAATATTTTATATTAAATTGTTGTATGTATTGTAAATTGTAGATAATCTTGGAAAGTCATCCTTATCTTCCATGAGTTCAAGTTTATCTAATTCAAGTGAATCTGCTGAAACTTCGTCATCTTCTGCCATGTCAAGATTTGTGACACGAACAAAACATAAAGTACTCGACTTGGATGAAATGAGACATCAACCTTCTGATATTGTGAAATCCCTGTTGGCCAAAAAGTCGGTATTTGATGAAGATTCTAAACGACTCGAAAATTTTGGAGAGAAATATGAAGCAAAGTCTGTAAATATTACTGGAGGAAATTGGCGCTTAGCTCTTAATCGTTCTTCTTCTACTGCGTCTACTTCTTCAACAACATCCAGCAGCAATGCTCAAACACCTCCTATAACCCCTACAACACCCAATGTGACTCCAAGCACAACTACATTTCCAATTTCTTCAGCATCTTCAACACCATCCAACATTCCTTTGGTTCGTACGAGCCCAAGTAATGTGATGACATTACCGCCTGCATTAACAACAGCAGCAACAACATCACCGGCAATAGTTTCCAAGTCTCAGTGTCATCCTTTGTCTAATCATTCTGGGTCACCTAGTGTAGTAGGAAAGCCACCTGCAATCAAAGATCTCGTTGTAAGCAATCCCAATCCTCCGGGTAATTGGGTCTCAAATAATAATCAAGTTAATAACAATGGAAAGTCGGTCCTATTGAACAAATCACCGTCTGGGTCGTCGTCATTGTCGTCGTCTAAAAGTACAAACGTAGCTTCATCTTTGATATCTCTTCCAAGTTTAAAATTACAGACTGATACTGTTAATAAATTGCCCATTTCTTCATCAAGTTTAACACCACCAGCTTCAATTCCTAAACATTTCAATAATGGACATGAAAATAGTAACAGTCCCACCACTACCACCACCACCAATAATAACAACATTAGTAGTAGTAATAGTGTTCGAACAACAACCAATTCCAACCACAAATCTTTACCCCCTCATCATACTACAACAACCAATACCTCAGTACAGGGAAATAATAATAATACTAGTAGTGGTAGTAGTGTCATTCAGTCTGGAATTCATCATGGAATTCCTCGTATGGTTGAGCGTTCTATGAGTTTGGACAGTAAGAGAAGTTTAACACAAATTTCTACTTCTTCTAATGTAAGTTCTAGTGCTGGTTGTAGTCCAAATAGTGCCTCAAACTCTAATAATAATAATAATGTTTCTTCATTAACATCATCTTCTTCCGGATCAACATTGCAAAATGATCGTCCACCCTCCGGACGAAGAATCAGTGTAGATTCACAGTCAAGTTTAATATTTAATGAGGTACAATTACCGTACACATCAAGAAAATCCAGTGACTCTCTTGATAATCTGAACTGTAAATTGTCAAAAGAGACCTCTCCCACTCTATTGACAAAAGAGAAAACAACCAAAGTTGTGTTGAATACCAAGGATGAGTTGCCAAATAAAAATGTCAGTCTCATCAAATGTGAAACACCAATAATGGTTCATCAAAGTCGTTCTCAAGAAACTACAATTGCTGTTGTGGCTAGTGTCCAGACACCACTTATTGTGTCAAAGGACTCTAAAAAGGATTCAAGGGATAAGAAACGTCGTACGAGTGGTTCATCAACTCCTATCCAGGCAAATTCCTCCTCTACACCTGGAATAAATAATAACAATTTTAGCTCTACTTCAGCGATAAAGCCAACAAGCTCAAAAGAAAGGAAGGACAAAGAGAAGGAAAAGGATTGTAAGAAAACTCCTACTGAGGAAAGTACTGGAGTGACAAGTAATAACAATGTCACCAATCCTCATCATAGTGCTACAAGTGTTCATAGTAGTAGTAGTCATGGAAAAAGTAAAAAAGACAAGATTAAGGAGGAGAAAGATAATGGGGGCAGTGAAAGTATTCCTTCCACTCCAACTATTATTCCATCTTCAACTGTCAAAGATTCTCATAGAAAAGAGAAGGACAAGGAAGTTAGTAAAATGAAGAGGCGTCTTAGTTCACAGGATAGTGAACAACAAGGTACAAATCAAATTTCTAATAGTATTTTTTAAATTTCTATTCTTCAATGATACAATGCGTGTATTTATAAATAATTTTTATAATAATGATTTAATTTTTTCTGTTTTAAAATTTGTGTAGGTGATGCCAAAAAGATTAAAATGGAGAAAAGGGAAACACAAGGAAGTACTACAAACAACAAAGATGGTTCAGAACAATCACCACATAGTCACCGATCGAAACATAGTAGTTCTACAAGTGAGCGACGAGAATCTCGTGATTCGAGTTCGAGTGCAAAAGATAAAACAAAAGAAAAGTTGGAAAAAGAACGAGAGATTGGGAAATCTGATGGTAGTGTTACAAGTAGTAGCAAGGACAAGGATCATCATCACAAATCAAAACAAAGTAGTGGGAGTTCTTCTTCTAAACATCATCATCATGGAGAAAGAGACAAGTCAAAAACGTCAGATGGGCATTCATCATCCTCACACAAACCGAGTAGTAGTGACTTGTCGAAAAAGAAGGATAAAATTAGTCCTGGAAAAGAAAATAGTGGAAAATCAAAACATTCATCTTCCAGTAGCAGTCATGGCCATAGTCATCATAGTAGTAGTGGAAATAAAAAGGAAAGTTCTAGTAAAAGTAGAAGTGTAAATTCCAAAGACACAAAAATTAAAGAAAAACATGGTAGTACTGCAATCTCAGAAGATGAGAATGAGTCTTCAATGTCAAATATTGCTGAAAAGGATAAAGATCGTGACAAACTAAAAGAACGCGGAGAGAAACATGAAAAGAGAGATATGACAAAGAGGGATCGACACAAGTCAGGAGGTGACAGTTCTTCTGCTGGGTTAGACTCTCTCAAGAGTAGTAGTCGAAGTAAACAAGAAAAGAAAAAGAGACGACGTTACGTTATAGATGAGAGTGACTCCTCAGATACGGGTAAGAATATATTTAATTTTATAAAGTGTTCTGGTATTATTTTAAAATATAATGAGATAAGTACTCGTAACCCGCTGTGCATATAAATGTACAATATGTACTTGTAATATGTTTGAATAATGTCTTTTGGAAAAAACAAGTCATTTATTTATTTTTTTAATATACCAACAGACGAAGGTGACGAAGATAAGCAGAAACATCATTCAATTTTTGAAGTGTTTGTTGATGAATACGTTTCCATGTATGACAAAGTAAAAGCTAGGTCAAATAGAGCTTGCAAGTACAATGCAAGTTCAGCACCACAAAAGGATGAAATACCAAGAAAGCAGGATAAATTAAAGGATCCACAGTCAAAGTAAGAGTTTTTTTCTGTTATACGAGTTATACGACAGTATTATGCGTAGTTTAAACTATAAAAATTTAGAAACTTGAGAGTTTTGAATAATGAAGAGCAAGTAACTCATGATGAATTTTTTTGTTCATAATTTCAGATCTAAACGAGATGATAAAAAGAGATCTAATTCAACGGAAAGGAAATCTTTCCCAAATACATCCTCGGATGAATCAAGTCATCACCATGACTCTGATGACACATCCAAACATGGAATTGAGAGAGAACGAGATTGTCATCGTGAAGCTCTTCTTCAGTCTTCAGATGAAGAGAGACAAGTGGTAGACCGACAACATGAAGAAAGACACGAAGAGCGACCAGAGAATGAAGATCAACATAAAACAAGTAGTAGTAGTTCAAAGAGTACAGCCTCAAAATCTCACCTAAAAACTAAGAGCCGGTCGTCAAAAGGAAAGAATGGTAGCAAACAGAAGGGAAGTCGATCTAATAAATCCTCCCCATCTGGTGGTACTCTATTCCCATCCACTTCCTCTATATTCTTTTCACATTCCGATGAAGACTCCCATACAAGCTCTCCTCCGATGACAAAGAAGATGAAATTGAAGCACCAATTCCAAACCATGAGTACAGCTTCAAGTATATCTCATCAATCCACCAAATCTTCCGATGATAGCATGTCAGATTTTGATGATAGTAATGTTATTATAAGCAATGTTACTAAACCATCCTCATCCAAGACTAAATTTGGTATCAATAATAATACATCAAAACTCAACAAGAAATTGAGAATGGCAGACATTTATTCTGATTCAGACAGTAGTGTTCGAAGTAATCGTGGAAGTAAACATATTGTTCCTACTCCAAGTATCAAGTCAAAAAGTAGTAGTCGAGACAAGATTGGAAAGCAAAAGAGTTTAGACTTGAAAAAATCGTTGTTTGATGATTCATCAGAGTCATCCGGAGCGGAGGATTCAGCATTGACGACGACTACTACAAGTACTACATTGACTCCAAGCATTAAGAAAGAAAAAGATACGACCAGCACCACCAACAAGGATATTGTGTCTTCTTCAAAGAGTAAAAGTAGTAAGGACAAGGAGAAGGAAAATAAAAGTAGTAGTGGTAGTACGAATAGAAGAAAGCATAGTCACTCAACATCTCTTACAAGTAGTAAAAGTTCATCAAGTTCATGTAAAGGATCAAGTAGGAGACAAAGAATTAGTAGTGGTGATACTGTTAATTGTGAACAAGGTGGAAGTGTACATGTGTCTTCGGGTAGTATGAAGAGAGAGTCGGTCTCAACAATCAAAGAAAGTTTGTTTGGCTCCATGACACCAAGTTCAAGTTCTGATCATGATGAAAAGACTCCAATTGAGCATGAACGACCAAAGACTCCTAGTATGGTTCTACCATCAATGACCAACATCACAAAAGACTATGAAGATACTCCAGTGTCAACCAAGAGTAAGAGTAAAAGTGGTCGTAGTAAACTACGTAAAAGCTCTTCAGCTACAACACAATCCCACTCATGTCATAGTTCAGTGGATGATGCCAGTCTTGACTCAACTCTTGTGACTCCACCAGTGACTTCATCATCAAGTAAAACATCTAGTTCCGAGAAAAAGAAAAAGAAGCATCATCGTGAGAGACGATCCAAGAGAACAGAAAGTCAAGATACACCATCCATTAATTCATCATCAAATACAACATTTGATCAAGTCAAAGTGAAAGCAGAGTCGGTGGATTTAGACTATTTATTCAACTCTCCTGTACCATCACCAAAGATTGGAGCAATTGTTGCACCCAAAGAGGAAATAAATATGACACCACATCATGTTGAAAACTCAATCTTAAACATTGAAGTTTCTAGGACTCATTTCTTAACCACTAAGAGTCGAATTTCTCCAGGAATCATAGATCATTCAATAAAACCAACAATTGAGAAAGAGAAGCTTTGTGAGATGGAGGATCCAATGAAAGCCATGTTTTCAACTGATGAAGATGAGGATGATGATGATAATAAATTAAAGATTGACATAAATGATGCAATACTGGCATCTGATGACCCAGAGTGTAAAGATGAAGATGAAGACACGGAACAAAAACAACGGACTGAGGAGGAGGAACAAAAACTCAATTGTCTTTTTGAACAGGATAAGGCAATTGAGAGCATTGTTTTACTCGATAGAAAGACTCCACCGCTAATTGTGACAGAAGAAGAACTTAATCCAAAGGATGAAATTAAAGATGAGACTGCTATTTCACAGGAGGAAACTGAAGACGCTGTGGCTGCTCTCTTGGAAACTTTGGAAGGGGATGACACTATACATGAAGACAATGAAAATAATTTGGAGAAATCTGCTTCACCTCCAACCATTAGAATAATTGAAGAAGTGGTTCCGCCGGTTGGAGATAGTGAGAATGAATTGGAGACACCAGCAGCAGTTGACAATATTCCTGACAAGGGAGAATCTTCTTGGTATCATGACACAAAGTCACCCAAAGATTTACAAATTGACGAGGGAGCTGAATTACTTGTCGATAATGAGAGTCCAGAAGCAAAACTTAGGGGTGAGCCCATTGTTGTTGACTACACTACTTCTACCTCTGCGACTAGTACTATTCCAAAGACACAAGAGATTCGCTCCGATGATGACTCAACCAAACAAATTCAACCTGTACATGGTGACGACTTAGTACATGACAAACCTGGCAGTACTACTGCAAGCAGAAAAAGTAAGTCACTCTCTTATATATTTTTTTATATCCAACTCTCGAGTATAAAATTTATTCATAATTGTATAAAAAATATAGACATGGTATTTGTTCTGTTGTACAGTATTTAACATTGTTTTATTTGTTTTATTATTATAGGTTCACTTCAACAGTCTAGTGGTGATACAGCTGAAGAGGAATGTGCTCAAAGTTCAGCTGATGTCTATGAATTCCATGACTCTGATGATGAAGAAAAAGTGACTGAGGCGACACAACCATTGGCACATTCAAAATCAACAACTGTGGCAGTTCCAACTATAAAGTCACCAACCTCAGCATCACTTGGTGATGGTAGTACCACCACTATAGCCAGTACAAGTCCTACAATTGCAACATTACCAACATCACCACAGTCAGCAGTGAACACTCCAACAGTTTCTGCAATTATACCTGGTGGTTTAGTACAACCTTTAGCTGTAGGATCAAAAGTCATTCCATCTGTCATCAAATCAGAGCAAGTTGTACCAGCTAAATTAACGTCTCCACCCCCATTGTTTTCTTCAACTCCTACTACTATCGTTTCTGGTAGTGAGGCTAAAACATCTCCTGTCATTACAACTACGACAAATAGAACAACTGTGGATGACACTATTGATGAAGTAATTAGAATGGTTCAAAATGATACATTGATTGAACCAAGTACAGCTGCACACAATACACTTGTTCAAGGACAGAAAGCTGCAGCTTTTGTACGAGCACGGTCAAGATCTAAAAGTAAAGATTCTCAAGATGAGTCGTTGGGTGCTATTAATAACAATAATAACCCCAATTTAGTACTGAGCTCAAGTGCAACTCCAGTGAATAAGGTGTTGCTGGTAACAAAACCACCAGAGAGTTCACCCAGACGTAGTAACAATAATACACCAGCTCCACATCTACCTCCAACAACTTCAGCTCTTCCAATGGTCTACATGCCAAATATGGATCATCCTCCTACAGGAACTTTGGTAGTGAAAGGAGAGAAAGATCCAGTCATGGATTTGATTGATCCAAAAACAGGTATTTTGATACCAATGTTGAGACAATCGGATGAATATGTGCCCGCTCAGAATCAACAACAACAAGACCATCAACACCAAGCACATCAGCTACATCAACATCACTTTTCACTTCAAAGTCGTACAGCTGAAATAATTACAAAGGCCATGGAACAGAGGCCAAGTGTTTTGGAAAAATTACCTCCTTCTATGCAACAAAATCAACATTTACAACAATATGGACAAAATGAGAGTAAGTTTATAGTCTTTTTTATTTTCAATATTTTTATTACACTAATAGAGACCACTGTAAAATAATTTAATGAAATATATGTTACGGAAATTTTTTACTATAATGTACTCATGATACATTTGTTATTATTTCAGTTGCTTTCCAAAAAGCGGAAGGGCTACAATTACAGCAACATATGATGCATCAAAAACAACTGATGCAACAACATTTTCAACAGCAGCAGCAACAACAACAACAGCAGCAACATCAGCCTCAAAATTTGCAAGCAATTCAACAGCATGCAAATGCAAAGAATGTTGTTATATCAAATGCTCCAGGTCAACCTCCAAAGACTGCTGTTATATATACATCCTCTGGTCCATTCATTCCTTCCAAACCAGGATTTCAAAGTGGTCTCCAAGTTCATTCACCACAACTCACTGGGCAATCCTTACCGTCACCCGGTAGTAGGGAAGGTGCATATCAATTACAACAGTCCAAGCCTAATTTTGGAAATCAACAACAAGGCATGCCACAATATCATCATGTGCCCCTCATAAGACCCACAGAACACTCCATGCAACAACAGCAAAGACCAATTGCTCAACCAGGTACTATTCGACCACCACCTCCTGGTATGCAGAGTCAAGGTGTCAGAATCCCTCCACTCCCTAGTGCAACTACAATTACTAAAGTTAGTCATGGAGAGGAGCAGAGAAAGTCAACCATCATTCAACATCCTAATGTCATTCTGACTGCCACTTCAGGAGCACAATCTCCAGCCTCTTTGGGTATTGGTAGTGGTTCTATTGTTAGGGCATTAGTGCCTCCTCCTCATCCTCATCAACATTCTCAACAACCTGTACAAATTCAACATGCAGAGTTGGTCCGACTTGGACGAGTCATGGGGAAGGATGAACAACAACAACCTGGTAGTCGACCTCAGGTATGCATTCTTCTTAAAATACATTTTCCTGTATTTTCTCTTTGTATGTACAGAATTTTATGTAAAATTTGTGTAAACTCTGTATTCTAGGATGGATTTGGTCAGCTTCAGCAACCACGTGTCGAAGTTGGTGGAAGTGTTGTAACGGCTTCTCCAAGCCCCAAAGCTGGTCGTGTTCCTCAACAGCATGAACAAACGCAACCACAGTCAACTCAACAAAGAATGATGAATCATTCAATTTCTTATGATCCCACTTTGGTAAGTTAAAATTATGATGACTTTTTTTTTATATTTAAAACAAAATATATATTTTAAAGTCAAAAGACTAAATTGTACTTACCTTACTTATTTTATATTTGACTATTTTCCAGGGTGACGTTCGAGCTCTACCACATGTGCGGATTCTACCAAATCATTATCAAGGCTCTCATCAAGCATCTCAAGTTGTGTATCCTACACATTTTATTCCAGCTGGAATTCCGGGTCAAATGGGTGCGGGCATACCACAAGGACAACAATCACCATATGGATTGAAACAAGGGGCCACTGACAAAATCGTTCAACAACAAGACAAACGGGGTACTCCCCCTGAATTACATAAGGGCGGAGCCACATTGACACTTGTCAATCCCGAACGGGTTGGCCCACATCATATTCCAGCTCATTTGGCATCTCCACATCAAGCTGAACAGAGAGGAACTGAGTCACCTTTAGTGGCAACTGTCTACAGTGGTCAACGTCATTTGTATGGAACTCCAGTACCAGCTCATCATCAACCCACTCCATTACATCATAGACAAACGTTCTCAAATCCTTATGATTTTGTGAAGCAAACGGATTTTGAAGAGCGTCCTTTCTCAAACTCACCCTCGTACGCACAATACGATCCTCATAGAGTGGTGACAGTTGATCGAGAGAGAGAACGCAGTGAGGTAATACCTCCATACAGTGGAGTTGTGACGAGATTGGTTCGGGGTGTGTCTCCTCCACCAGCCCATTCAAGATACAATGTGCATGCAATACCAGGAGCAGAAACACCGGCTTCCAATGATGCCCCACTAATCTTCCAACGACCACCACAAGTTCAAACACCACCGAATGGTAGTCAAGTTCCAAATCAAGGAGATTCTTTGCTGACGCTTTTACAAGTAAGACATCTTTTTACAATTAAAATTTTCTTAGTTTTGATTACTTTTCTTGTCACAATTTCAATGATTAATGTATGTTAATTCTTGTACTTACAGCGCTATCCAATCATGTGGCAAGGACTATTGGCACTGAAGAATGACAATGCTGCATGCCAAATGCACTTTGTGTCTGGAAATGTAAATGTTGCTCGTGATTCACTGCCTTCCCAGCCTGATGGAACTATTCCTCCTCTACGAATTTCCCAAAGAATGAGACTTGAGCAGACACAATTAGAAGGTGTTGCTAGAAAAATGCAGGTTAGTAGTGTTTCTCAATCATCAACTTTATGTGTAAAAGTAATATAAATCTACACCGTATACCGGACATTATCTCGAGATTAAAATAATTATTACAGATAGGTAAAAAAAAGTCATGAATCCAAAATTTAATAAATTTTATTTTATTTATTCAGATGGAGCCTGAACATTGCATGTTATTAGCCTTACCATGTGGACGCGATCATATGGATGTTCATCTGGATCTGCATAGGGTAATTAATGACCCATTTTTTAACATTATAATAGTTTCATAACAATTATGTAGACATGAGCTATACATTCATGTATATATGTAGTACATATTATATACTCATACTAAATTTTATGTCGTTTTTTTAGTTGCAGTCAATGCATCCAGATTTTCGAAGACAATTGAACGCTCTGGACGTCCTCCATCCGGATTATCAACGACAATTGGAGGTACTCGATGTTCTGCAACAAAGCAATAATTTACGTCATGGCTTCATCACCTATCTGCAATTAAAACAAGCTGCAGGAATCGTCAACATTTGTCATCCAATTACGCAGCAGGTAAATTCATTCTCACATTTAGTACATGCTTTTATTTTCATTCTCCATATGTACATGTATGGACAAAAAATGGGAATTATTTTAAATGTCATGTATCATATAAATTTTTTTCTTTATTTTTAGCCGGCCTATGTTATCCACATCTTCCCATCGTGTGACTTTGCAAATGAAAACTTAGCCAGAATAGCCCCAGATTTACTTAACGGCGTAGCGGATATTGCTCATCTTCTGATTGTTATTGCAACCGTGTAAATCATTTTTCGAACGTGAACTGATGACAAGTATACCACACACATTTAATGTCCATTTCAGACTGAAATTTTCAGTATATTCCTTTTTACATATATAAAAAAAGCCGCCGTTATAAATTTAGTAGGATTTTCATTTTATATCCCTGTCTCATTTTATATTAATATGCAAAAAATACAGATGTCAATTTCAGTTGTAAACTCCTGAAATTTAGAAAATTTAATATAGTTTTACTACACATAAAGTCAGTATTGATAAATTCATGTTGTTAAGCATCAATTCTTATTGTTGCGACAACAGCGATTCCATGTGATACTTATGCTACTACTATAAATACTATAATATTGCTATATATAATGTTATTACTTTGTAAGTAAGTATAGGTAGGTTATATTATGTAATATTATAATCGGTACGTCGATTTGTCAGTTATATATAAACATATATACATATATATATATATGTGAAGTCACTTTAACGTGCTTGGACTAGGATTAAGGGAAATAGTTCATTTAATTTTATACGAGCATGACTACTACTCTTACATAATATGTATTTTAACTACAGTCTTTTATTACTGTTGAAAGTATGTAGTAGCAACCATCCTCTGTAGTTCCAGTACTAAATAGCTGTCCACTTGAAAAATGTGGTCTAAAAAAAATATTTATAGATTTTTTTTTTGAATCATTATTTTTTAAAAATTTCGGTTTCTATGATTAGTCATGTATTATACACAGAAAAAAAGATGTATAATATATTAGTTTTTGACAAAAGAAAATAATTTGTAGAAATGATTGGCAAATACTCATAAAAGTTTTTCTTATTTTTTTTTTCCTCCGCTAAATAATAATCTCTAACTACTAAAACCAGTTTAATATATTTAAAAAAAAATTTCTGAACTTTACAATTATTATACTTGCTATATTTGTGTAACATCTTATTACTGACAGGGAATACATTGCAATATCTATGAATGTAATTATTATAATAAATACAATTTATTACTACTGATAGATAAATTTACATGCAGAAATTAAGACTCTTATAACTATTATTATATAGGTATAAATTAATACATTTATGCAGAAGGTTTAAAAGAAAGAAGAAAAAAAAATCTTTTTAAGGTTTATTACATGCTCTACTATACTAATCCTTTTCACGACGACGATTGTACGACAAGACCAATTCAATAATCGTCTTAAATCCCATATTATACATGCATAAAAGTATGATTCAAGTTAAATCATATAACTTATTATATGATATTTATAAGTATGTATTCTATCATCATTATAGTCTCTTACTGTTACAGTACATGTGTAAAAATAATTTTACAAAAAGTAAGTTAAATATGAAAACAATGATTATTATTACCTTTTAAACTACTATATATTGTGTATATGATGTACAGTAGAAATATTTGAGTATATGCAAAAACAAAAATTATATATAAAATATATATATATATATACGTCATATATGTGTTGTGTACAGTGTGTAAATATTTGTGTGTGATTTTATGGAAGTACAAGTGTGTGAATGTTTAAAAAAATGAATGCATGTTAAATCATATTATAAAAAATAAATTAAATTGATTTATTATTATGTCAAGTTTATTAGAGATATACAGATATTGTAGATCTGGATATTATACTTAGCTTGTACGTACATACATACCTCTATGCTACAAACGAAAAATCATGAACTGCAAATAAAAAATAGCAGTTGCACTATTATTGTTATTGTAAAAAACTCATCACTGTGTTTGGCATTTTATTCTGGCATATACATGTATTACCTTTTCTTGATGAAAAAAAACAAAATTTATAATAATCGGCTAGTACAACTTTCGATACCACTGATTGTATGCAGGCATAATAGGTATAAATATTTGTGGTCAGTCAGTATAGCCATCACTTTCTCTCTACACATAATTTGTGCATGGGTGTACGCAATTAGATAGTTGTTAAAGTGATGTAAAAAAGTGGTCATGAGGAAAATTGTCATCTACAAGGGTGTCCGTCATATTTATCTCGTGAAGTATAGCTATAGCTACCTAGTCGTGTCATTTGAAGCATTTCCTATACAAATTTTAAGTTGTATACAAAATAAATTGTTATTTTATGCACAGATGTACATATATACATTGTCGGTTAGTTTGGTCTCATCGTCTCTGTTGTTGTCTCTCCGGTCAGTTGGAGTAAATTATTTACACATGAATATTAATCAATTCTAAAGGCAACTTTCGATGTTGATTACTTTTTTAGTCATAGACAGTGGTTGTGGTTACTCTCTTGGAGTGCATCTTGTCGTTAGTCTTTAATTTTCTCACGTTTTTTACACGCACGGCTTTCTTTCCGTTTGCTATTGAGAGAATAATTATTATTATTCGCTCTATAGGAAACTATACATTGATGTGATCATTAGAATGTAAATTTAAATTGACCTTTTCTGACATGTACAAACAAGACTGTTTTAGATGAACACTCCACATATAAATTATGTAGGCATACATATTTAAAGAGAACACTAAGATACAAGATTATGTGAAACTACAAGTGAAACTAGAATTTGGAAGGATTTAGCATTCGTACAGATTAATTAAAATCTGAAACCAACACATTTGATTATGAAATTAATTGACTATTTCTTTTGTGAGAGGAATGACTCTTGGGGATTATTGAGAAAATAAATATAAAATGTATACACAGGTAAATAACATGTAGAATAAAATTATGACAAATTATTCATTTCATATTTTAATCAAAGAATGGGAGACATTTACATTTTTTCTTCATTTTGACATTCATGATTTTAAGCCTAAGATGTTTGTCGTCAAGACCTACTTATTAAGGAAATCTGAAAACCGCAACTTTTTCTGTGGATTTCTACGAGAATATTTTTTTTTTACTTTGACCATCATACCACAATGAAGTTCTCATGACTATACATACATGCTGAGATTATAAACTCTACAGTGCGTATATGCAGACTTAACGTACACGTGTATAATTTAGTGAATTTAATGGGAACATGTGTGTGAATAGACGCATGTCCTCCAGTGTAACGTCAACATTATTAGACACCTTGACCCTTGCATGACAATTTTGTCATGAAATGAGCTACATTTTTTTTCTCTCTCTTTCTCTTTGCATCTCACCTTTGTACTCGTTGTCGTCCATCCCCAAAGTTCTTCAAAGTTCATGAGGGACGGATGAGAGTCAAGTGTGAATTGTATATTTTTGTCTGGTTGACAAAAAAATTGGCTATTTTAGTCATCTGTGACGACACAATGAGCTTAGCTAAATGTACATAAATTCTACACATTTGATTTTATATGAACTGTCAGGTATATATTTAGTTCATGCACAAAAAGGAGGAGGAGATTGAGGAGAGGGGATTGAGGGAGAAAACATTGAAATTGAGTGTTAAGTTTATGAGAATCACAAATAATGATAATGTGTATAATCCCTACATAAAAAATTATCAACCATAAAATACTATATGTGTATATAGTGTTATATTATATTAGATGGTGAAAATCACTCTGAACATGAACCGCACAGGAGAATGATGGAAGTCTGAGAAGAAGTGAAACACCCAAGAGCCAAAAGACAATGAGAGTGAAAAGATATACACATGGAGTACTATATATATATAAAAGTTAGGAAAATGTACAGGTGTGTGTACTCGAGATGGACAGGCTAATGCTCAAACTTTCCTCCTCCTTTACTTTTCATCCCATTCACAATATCATATTGTTGTACTGGCATCATAATACTAACCTGCTGAGCTTGAAAATCTGTAATGGTTTGCACAGTCAGATTCCATTTCACAGATCATCTTATTATTATAATATAATACTAAAAGATTCCCTCATTTTTGGTCAGTTTCTTTTTGTTGAGTCTCAAATACACACACACACCAGGTGAAGACACCTTGTTTCCTTTACTGTTTCGTTATCTCCTTCACATAATGGAACCCTTAGAGATAGACTTGTGATCACCAATTTTAATCATTTTAAAAAATACTCAAGTGTTTCATTGTTATTACATAACTACATTGAATGGAGGAACCATGTAAACTCTCAGTTTATTTATTTCTTGTCTTCCATTTCATTGTCTCTTTTTCCTAGTCTTTGTGTTTTTAAATATATTAATTTTCATAATTTTTATAGTGACAAGTTCTAACGAAAGTACAGATATTTAGCGATAAGTTAGAAAGTGTTTTTGATTTTGGAATTAAGTTTTTTAAAAAAATCATCAGTGTCTCTCATTTATAACTAACTGATCAATTATTAGTGACAATTAACGGTCTCAAAATGGTGTTAAAACGCAATAAACTTGATGAGTTGGGATCTAATACGGTAATAAATTATTTTATTGTTTTAAAAAGATGATAAATGACTTGAATTTTACGCGATATTTAAATTAAATTATTTTCTATAGAATAAAGACAATATGAGATTAAGACATAATGCCAAAATAGGACTCTTGAGCTTGGAACTCTTGAGTATCTTATTTTTATTATGGCTACCAGTGATGACTGAGGCTGGAGGAGGAGGATCTGGAATTTATTCGCAACAACATGACAACTACGAGAAAATAGTGAGACGAGATGGACATAAAAATTATACAAATGTTGCCAAACTGAGAAATAATAATGACATTGTAGTCCACACAAGAGGACCAATTAATGGATTTGACAGTGCTCCCAACAGTGGTAAAAGTGAGAATATTACAACAAGTGTGTCCTCCTCAGTGTCTGTTGCTTCAGCTCTCAGCAGTCCAAATCAAAAAAGAGAAATAAAATTGCCATTAGAAAAATTATTCCCATCTTCATCAACAACTCCAAGGAATTCCAAGCCGGGCTTTGAGTCTCTTAAAGTTCCAACTCATGAAGAAAGTCAACAAGAGAAATTAAAAACAGCATTATTGAATCACTCCCCTCATTCAAATGAAAATGATAAAGATTTGGATAAACTTGTATTCTCACAATTACCAGAAGGGTCTAAATTGATTTTGAGAACTGTCAAAATTGTTCGTACAGATGATGATGGGAATGAAGAGGATGTTGGGGATGAAGTCACTTCTTGGGATGTTGTTGTGACAAATGCAACCAAAGATGATGATGATGAAGATTTTCTTTCAGAGGAAGAGGAAGATAATGAAACAAAACAAGACTTAATTAGCTCAGCCTCTCATCCAACCTCTCACTACAATTCTCACGGTTCAAATACTCAAACCAAAGACAAAGAAAATAAATATTATGATGAGAAAGATGCTGGAAAACACAAAAAACAAACTTTTACAGGTTAATTCTCAAACTCTTTAGTACTTTGCATTGGTACTCATTAATTATAATTTACAATTAATTTTTTTGCAAATATTATGAGAATTCATATTGAATTATTTGTCACATGTATTAATATTAATAGATACGGAAGGAACAAAAAAGACACACTACAATGGAGTTGAAAAAGGTCTCACAGATTTTGCAAAAACTGATGGTAAATCTCAAAGTAATGAAGGAGGACGGTTCAAAGATTCAAAAAAGAAAAATAAGGGCAGGAAAGTGACCGTAAGTCAATCATAGTTTTTTTTGTTAAAAAAATATCATTGTCATGAGTATGACCAGTAAGTTGAAATTAACTCGAACACCTTTTCTTCACCTTCTTCTTTTTCAAACCATTTTCTTAATAATGTCCTTTCCACGTCTTGCACTCTGATGAGCACATGTACATCTGTATATCTGTAGAACATACAGAGAAAATAGGTGTTTCCTGTATTTTTTGCACTGATGTAGATATTAAATCCAAATCCTCCTCTTTCATCATTTGTCATGCCATGTATCTCATCTTTGTGTATCTGTATGAAAAGAATATTAGAGGGTCTCACTTACATTTTACTATCATTTTTCTCTGTCCTCTCTCTCTCTCTTTGATTGTACAGGAGTGGACTATGATTATATTCTTGTCATAATAATATTTTCGGTTCAACTCAGTCAAGAAATTAACCTATGCTAGTGTCTTACACACTTACTTGCTCAGCCATATAATTTCCCCTGTATCCTTCTTTCGTCTCAAAATTCACTCTTTTCCCCTCTTGTCTCTCAAGCTAATAATTCTCGGTCAGGCTCCATATACACAACACACTCTTTTCTACACTGTCATTTTTTTACAAAAAAAGAATTCTTTGTTTTTTTTCGTCTCTCTTCACCTACATTTTTCTTCACCCTATTATTTTCCTATCATAATAAATAATAGATTTCAATTTAAAAAGTAAATTGAACAAAAAAAACATTTCTAGAGAACTAAATAAATGTGTGAAATATAATTTCAAAAATACTTATATGCTATTATTTACCCTTGAAAACTATGTACTCTTTCTTTATTGTTATATAAGTGGTGATGGTCTACCCCATGTAGTAAATATTATATTAATAATAATTATTAAGCAAATTTATTTAATTAATTAAAATTAATTGTTTTTTTAAAAAAAGATGATGTTTTATATAATATTATAAAAAGGGTTTTAAACGAGTATATCATAAAGAAGAATTCCAGCGTACAGAACACTTTTACGATGATGAAGATTTGAAACGGATTGCAGAACAATTTGGCTCAAATGATCAAAAGGAAAAAAGTGCCCATGGTCTGAAAGATGATGAACGGAAATATCATGCAAGTCATAAATTCATTTCCAATCACATTTTACTTTTTTTTGTTGGTAGTTACCATTAGAAAGTTTTGAGATATTTGTAGTTAGTAAAATATGTAACTTGTGTGCAATGTATATGCAATAATATTATTAATGTGGACGAGTCACAGCTCACAGTCGAGTAGTTATTTTTTGTTACCAGTAAAAAAAAAATGTAATGGATAATGGCCGAGGAGAGCCTATAATTTATTGTCTAGAGCTGTCGTAATATTTGTATGTATCTGTATATTATTGTGATCATTAATTGACAACTGCTTACGAAGCTTTAGACACTCACGTAGACGTTTATTGTTGGATTGTGTCATTTTAATGCTTTTATTTTTTTGTATTGTCCGCTATCCGATTACACATCCGGTTTTCACCTCTCCATTAAAGTGTTACATGATATACACTGTAGAAATATTACAAGTTGTAGAGTTACGAGTTATTACAAATGATGAAAGTTGATTCAGAGAAATTGTAATGGCTTTAATAATAGACTAAAAGTATTCCACAATGTAGTACATACATTGAGACGATGTACCATAATAATATATATAAAATTTATAAATACAAAAAAACTGGTCAGTTGTCACGGCCGGTAGTATACAAGAATAGATTGAGCTTTTTCTCTTTTTTTAGTAAAAATTTAAAACTTGACCAAAAACATAATGACCAAATTGTGTGTAGACTTGTACTTCAACAGTACCATTCACATTTTACAAATAATAATACAAATCCTTATTTATATGAACCATTGTGTTTTGTACGTGATTATGTTTAGGGTTGACTACTAATGGTCAAGTAATTTGTTTTTTTAGAAAACCTTCTTCAACTACAAAGCTACATCAAAAAACTTTTTGTTTCAATTTTATTTATTCAAGATGAACTGATTAAGTATATGTAATCATAATGAGTGGATTGTTATATTACACGACTTTATTAGCAAATTTGGTTATGAATGGGCGCAGTTTTTTTTATTATAAAGTCTTACTCAGCCCATTGAGTTTAAAAGTGGAGTCGTTCAACCTAAACTTTTGTTCAAAAAAATTTCTTTGTTAATTAATGCTAAATATTTCAAGCGTAGTGAAATTCTGGAGAGAGAGAGATCAAGGCTATTGTCTAGTAATTGTAGTGGTCATGCTCTGAGAAATTTTTTCCAATAATTATGTTGCTCAAATTATCAATGAAATTAGAATTTTTTTTTGTACACATGTGGTCATCTAAATTTACGACAATGAGATAGCTGGAGCATCCATTGCATTTTTAATTTATATAAAGAGATCACATAAGTATATTTTGTATTATATGTTATATGTATTATACTCAATATAGGTACATGAAAAAAATAAATTCAAGTCACTACTTGAATAACATGAGTGCAAGTGAAATCTTCCGTTAATATTATTATGTGTTTTATTGTAACGTAGTGGCTTTGACGAACACATCGAAGATTGTACTTTTGGTTGAATGACTTGTTGAACAAAGAAGCGAAAATGGTCCTTACCTAAGAGATAAATTGTACTGTGTACATGTACATGAACTTGTGGTCAGTAGTGGTAATATGGTAGATTACTTTACTCTTGTGCTCCCCTTGTTTAAAAAAATGTATTACTATTTTACTAGCTTATAATTTTGTGTGTAGTTTGAGCATTGATTTCTCTTCGTGGCTCCGTCTTGAAACTGCATAATAATAAACTGCAATGTATTTTTCAAGAATTATTTTCTCACACATTTCAACTCATTGAAAACTCTGATACTCGTTTATGTACCATTCTGTTGAATGAGATTTATCTTTTGTCGTTCACTTCTCGTACGATGAGGCAGTTAATGTCTGTAAAAAAAAGTTTGACAATAATGCTTTTACTTTCGCTTACATTTCACATGTAAAATTTTGTAAATATTAAGCACGGCCACTGCTTACTAAAAAATTGCACTAGGTATTTGGAAGCTGTAATTAATATTAAATATTTGCTATTTTGTAGATTAAAAAAATTCAAGAAATGAGTAGATTGAAATTCAATTAACTGTATAACTTAATTATTTTTTGTAAACTAATTTGATGGAAATTTTATTTGTCATAGGGAGTCCATAAAGAACACACAGATGGACAAAAAGTAAAGAATGAAAAAGGAACGTCGGACAGTTTTAATAAGGGACATCATCAATCTCAAAAGAATACAGAACGGTTTAATCATGGTCAAAATTATGGTCAACATCATGGAACTGGTCACCAAGGAGGAGGAGGGCCTGTGTATGGAAGAAGTCGTCCTACAAATCACGTGAATCATAATTATGATGGAGCTTACAGCACAAATAAAGTGACAAGTTCTGTCCGCAACTTGGACCCCATGACTTCCTCCACCGACTCAACGAGTAGTTTACCACTAACAGAAAATCCCAAGGCACAATCCATGACCTCTGCCCCTCCTAACTCAAAAAGTCGGCATAGTGATAACGCTCAAAGACTAAGGCAGCAAGGCAAGTCAACAGGGTCATCAAAGACAAAACAACCAACCATGGCCATGATGGCCCCAGGTCCTCAACAAGTCCTTTTAGCAAAACCATCAGAAATGAAAGTTTTCTTTTCACCTCGAGAGAGATTTTATCCATACTCTGAAAATGACGTGACGATGGCCTATGCTCCCAATTTTGGTCCTGGTCAAAAACCAACTACAGGCCGTCCAATCAATACTGGCAGTTATAAATTTAAAACATTGCATCCTCACAGTAAACCATTGTATGGACCCAAAATTAATTTTAATAATCCAGTCATTAGATATGCTGGTAATTACCCCACACATTACCACACAAATTCAAAGGATTCCATCCCACCTTTATATTCAACAATAATTAAAACTGTACCACAAGGGAATTTAATTAGTATTGTTAAATCTAAGGAACATCCAGTGATTGAGAATTTACCCTCGACAACTGAAAATATTAAAAATGTTTTAGGAAAATACAGAGTGAGACCACAATTTGGTTGGATTCCCATAGGAAGAAGTAAATCTCCATCACCTCATGTTCATATTAATACTAAAGACCCTCTGATAGAAATAGGGACGAGGAATCGACCTGAACAACAAAGTTTTACTAAATCACCATTTAGTCCTCCTTTAAGAATTGGAAAAACTGTTTTACCCGTCGTTAAATATATTAGACAACCAACCACTCCACTCCCTCTCAATACAAATAATAATAAAGGACATGTAATTATTAGACCTTCTTCCACTTCTGGTACAGTCTATGTACCACAACAATCAGGAAGTCAATCTACGCCTGTCTCTTACAATGTGAGGAGGAATCCTCAATTTTCTCATTTTATGAATGGTCTCATGGACTCGGTCGCTGGTTTCTTTGGGCGAATTGGATAATTAAAATATTTAGTACTTGTGAATAATTCTTATAATTTGTTTTGTATATACATTACCATAATCTCTCTGTTATTTTTTTTTTACAAAAAAGAAATGATGTGATGATGAAGATCAGAAATAAAGTATGAAAGTCGTTTTATTGTTAGTTTTTTATTGTTTTTCATATTGTTTCATTTTATTTTAATTATTTAAGTATTTGTCTGAGGTTAGATTTAAAATTGATTCGAAATGTAATCTTGTTAAAATTAAGACAAAGTGAGAGTTCTGAAATTTTGTTTGAACACGGGGGACGAGTTATTTAGCTTATAAATGTATACAGTTTGATTTATCATGCATGGTAAGTGAAATTATTTTAGTCATCGTTTTGCACAACTCTCATATTCGAGTCATGGTGAAAAAAATGAATTGATTATTAATCTAATCTTTATGTATTTATTTAAATAAGTATTATACCTACATAATATGTATCACATATAACATATAATACAATATCACATATAATATCAATTATCATCTACCCATTCTCATGCCTTCTGTGGGACCAAATAGTTTATGTCTCCTCTAATGGCTATAGCAAATTCAGTTAAAGCTACAAATTTTAGCCTACAAAATGACACCCATTAAACTCTGGTGGTCAGGCTGACGCTACTTCAGTTTTGTGATTTTGCGAGAACTGTCAGATCAAGACAAAAAAAATGTTGATAAATCTTACAAAGTATAAATTAGTTTGATGTAAAAATCGCTGGAGTACAATGGAAGGATGAGAATGAGAGAGGAAGTCGGAAGAAGAGAATTTAATTTTTGTCAATTCTTTTGTGAAAATTATGTACTGTATTGGTATCCCTTGTCAATGAAAGTGGCTCATCTTCATGATTATGTCATGACGTTGTCATTCCTTCTCACAAATATGTCTGTCAATTTAAAGTTTAAAGATCTCCACTTTGTTCACTGATAAATTGGAAATTGTATAGAATTTGTCTTTTCGGTGGTTAAAATAGAATGCTTGTCGACTTATTTGGAACATTTCAATTCAGAATTTGTGTCTATGGACTGGGAATGACCACCCTGGCAGTTTCTTGACACGTGTCCACTCAATAACAATATTTACATCTAATGATATGTCACAAAGAGGCATATGAAAATATAAAATATAGAAGCATAAGGCAAGTAAATAAAACCATGTTGGTTTCAAATTTTTCAAGAATTAATATCACGTCGCCAAAAATTTCTGCCAGGGCAGCTCCTCTTTACACAAAAAAATGCATGAACCAATTAATTTTTTACAAGAATAATAAAATTACCACTAATTTTATTAATTAAATTAAATACCAAGAAATTATAAAATTTTATGCCTCAGTTGAATATCATCACAAGTTACACTTGATTTCGTAACCACAATTCTAACGAGGAGGAGACCAGAGGGTGGAACTGAGTTGGGACTTGAGACTTGGCACGCTCGTAGTTTGGGTCATCCTGACAACGAATGTCAAGTTAGCCCATCCAATACCGACAAAATCCGGAGAAAACCCGGGTCAAAATGTCATTTCCCTTATGGTAAACGAGGGCAGTATTTAGTTTCACGTCGGTTCCCATAAGGGAAATATCATTTTGACCCAGGTTTTCTCCGGATTTTGTCGGTATTGGATGGGCTAACTTGACATTCGTTGTCAGGATGACCCGAACTACGAGTGTGCCAAGTCTCAAGTCCCAACTCAGTTCCACCCTCTGGTCTCCTCCTCGTCAGTTAGGTGCACCGTCTCACATTTGACAGTTTTCTTGTCAAGTGCAGACAACAATACAAAGACTATCGTCATGAATTCGTCAAGTGAGATTACCTTGAGGCAGGATGTGTTTCATGCTCTTTAAATTTGACATGCTAATTAATTAATAGTGATTCGGGTGTACTGTTAATGTAGATTACATAAAAAAAATCCAAGATTGACATGCCTCATTATTATCACTTGATTTCCTGGAAGGTACAAAAATATGTCAGCAATATTTGTCATAATTTGTAGTTAAAAATCATAAAAGCGGAAAACCTTTG